>JARYHS010011408.1:124889944-125077700 GCA_031002005.1 Vandiemenella viatica
AGGTCTTAAGCCTGCCTGTTCAACCGGGAGGATTTCGAAAATTATTGGACTGATTCTATTGTAGATGATCCTTTCAAATAACTTGTAAGTAGCACTTAGCAGTGAAATAGGTCTAAAATTCTGTGGAACTTCAAGGCTTTTTCCAAGCTTCAGAATGATTATGATCTTTGCCCGTTTAAACTCCGCAGGGATGACACTTGTCTGTAGTATGCTAGTAAAGAAGTGGGCCAACCATTCTTTGGTATGTTTTCCACAGTGGGTGAGGAACTCCGGGTGAACTTCGTCAAAACCTGGAGCCTTCTCATTCTTCATTTGTTTGATGGCCCTTGCCGCCTTTATATCGGTGACAGAGGATGCGAGGTTTGTAGGGGCAGAGTATATTCGTTTTAGATGGAACAATTATATGATAGCAAGCCGACTTGTTATTTGGTCTGGAGTGACCTGATGCGTTACTTGAGGGTTATGCGTGTCTTTTTTTTTTTTTTTTTTTTTTTAAATCTTTCATAACCCCAGCTGAACGCCGGGTGCGGGCCGCTGGAGAGCGATAGCTCTTTTCGGCCTTTGGGTTACATTTTATTTTTAATACAACTTTATTGACTCATTTTATTACAATTATTATATTTAGGGTAAAGGATTACAATTTTTATAGTATTTGGTGGACATCTTGTCCGTGGGGTTCTGTGAACAGTGTCCTTGTTTTGGTACCTTGGTTTTCTTTAGGGGATGAGTGTCGACATTAATTTGGTGAGTAGCTGGATGATCTGGGTCTTCTGGAGTTGGCTGGCTCTGCTGCATTGACAGTGATCTTCTTGGTACTCTGCACTACAGCGATCAAGTTCTTGGTGCACCCGGAGCAGTCAGGAGATGGTGAGGCCGCTCCTGTGGCACGCTGTTATGCGTCCGCACTAGCCACTCCCCTCCTCTCCTAGAGCAGGTCGGAGCCGACCTTCCACAACCCCTGTGGGGGCGCGGACTGAGTCGAAGCGCTGGGTGCAGGCAAGAGCTCGCGAGACGACATTGGTGCATCCTGATGGCGCGCAGGCATAGCGAGCGGCGAAACTGGTCACCACTTCTTCCCCATGACCGCACTCGATGCTATCCACGGCTAGACTGGGGTTATGTGGGTTTCCGGCTAACTTTTTAAGGAGGCTCCAGTGTCATTACATTTGAGTTTACGGGCATTGTCCAGGTTCTGCAGCAGTTCGTAGGTTGTTTCTTTGGAAATCATCATATAGCATTTCGCATGTTTCATTCCAGCACGGAATATATTCTTTTCTAAAGCCTCTAAGAATAGCTGCTGTTATGGTTACTCTGACGAATCTATTATAATTTTTTTCTAATCTTAGGTTTTTATCCAGGTTACGGCAAATTCTTCCCACTTTGCTTTCCAGTTCCATCTAGGTAAAGGCGAGGTTCTAATGATTGGAATTGTTAGACCAACTTCTAGCAACTTCTGACTATGTGGAAAGGCTTGTAGGACTCTTGTAGTTGGTAGAGGGTTGCTTTGATCGTCATGTGAGACAAAACGTAGAACTGGGTTGGTTTCGGTGTTCCATCTTCCTGATTTTAAAGTACCTGCATCTTTCGGGTTAAAAACTAAGTTCATGCTATTTGCTGCCACCCATTCCTCTAGTCTAATTCATCCTGGTTGTTTTCTGTGTACTTCCAATCTGTGTTATGGTTGTTGAAGTCGCCAATATACATAATGGGATGTTGAGACTCTGGAAGAACTTCACTCGGCCAAGAGAGGGAAGGGGGCTTATATACATTAATAATTTTAATGCTGTTCATCGCTGTGGTAATACTGTGGATGTTATTTTCGCTGCATGCTGAGATGAGGCAGGCATTGATAATAGTATTTCGCACATATGTTGTGCACCCGTATCTTTGATGATTTGTGGCACCTAAGATTTTGTAACCAGGACGCGACGTTACTGTGTTTAACTCTTCGCTGTACACTTCTAAGGCTAATATCTCATGCTTCATCAGTTCTCTCCTGAGGTCTGGCAACTTCGAAATTTGGTCATCTGTTTTGCACTTAAAATGCCTATATACTTTAAAAATTTGTTCTCTGCTTTGACTATGCAGAACCTTACACTTTTGCTGCTTGTCTTCCATTATTTAGAATAGGAATTATTGCAATGTTCACTGACTTACAACCGTCTACTTCACAAAAACATCGCATTAGACACTCGTGTTACCACGACAGGATCTGGATTGTTACTGAATTCGACTGGCTACTGGCAGAGCGATGACGTACATGCGCATAACCTCGTTAAACTGGGCCGCCATCGTTCGTGGCGCGCTATAAATAAGGGGCCATTCACAAATTACGTCACACAATCATGATTTTTGGACCCCTCCCTCCCCCCATGTCACATTTGTGGGACCCCCCTCCCCTGGTGTGACGTCACATATATTGTAATTTTAAATTTATAAATTAAAACAGCACTTCCAAAATGATTTATGTATTTCTAGTTAAAAAATCATATATCAACAATAAATCAAACATTTAAGAAAATATAAAAGAACATAAAAATCAAATTAATGATACAAAATTGAGTCATCATGTGTCCATGGATTTTGAACCTATTCCTTGATACTGTTTATTATTGTTAGTCACTGCATTCTTGAAATGAAGTCTTCATGGGTGTACCGCTGGATAGTGTTTTGAAAACACGATATTTCGATGACTAGCTCTGTCGTCTTCATCAGGTGTCGAGACATCTGTACAGGTTGGCTGACATAAGGAAGTGTGGCACCTGGGCTTTCTCAGTTTCCGACGGTCATCCAACCATGCAGATGTCTCGACACCTGATGAAGACGATGGAGCTAGTCTTCGAAATATCATTTTTTCAAAACACTCTCTGGCGGTACACCCGTGAAGACTTCAATTCAAGCATACGCCGGGAAAGTCTCCGTTTTTACACTTCATTCTTCATTTCGATAGTGTTGGGAACATTCGATGTGTCAACATTATCATCATCTTCTGCCACAACCCAAAAAGTGATACAAATTATGCATGTGATGTCACAAAGTTTATGACACTTCCCCCCCCCCCTTGTCACACGATGTCACAATTTTTTGACGCCCTCCCCCCGCCCCTCAACATGTGACGTAATTTATGGACGGCCCCTAAGGTAAAAACTGTTGTAGTGGATGAAAAAATGACAGAGTAATTATTAAAAGGCAGAACAGCGTAGGAAATTATATTAGATTAGACAATGGGAGACCTAGGAATTTTGCGAGTCGAAGCAAAAACTGGAGACATAAACTGCAATTCTTCAAACTACATTTTGTCGCCCAAGGTAAGTGCCCAGGGTGTGGGGTGTAAGAGTATATTTTTGTGTGACGTCAAAAAGCTGAGGTTTTCCGTTGAATGTGATTCACTCAAAAACTATTGGTCGGATTTGGATGGGATTTCAATTAATGTACAGGTCAGGCCCGTGCTTCCTTATGAGAAAAGGTGGTGTTTCATTTTGATTTTAATTAAAAAATCGATAAATTTACGATAATTTTTCGCTGAATAAGATTTGTGCAAAAACTACTGCTCGGATTTTGATAAATATATAGCCTGTGATCACGCGGGTAAAATACTGTACGTTAATTTTGATGTCGTAATTGCTATAAATTTAAAATAATTTTTCCGTGAACACTGTTAATGAGAAAACTACTTGTAAGGTTTTTATTGGGTTTTGGTTCCGCGGTAAGATATTGTACGTTTCATATTGATGTGTCTCATATTAACTAAAATGAAAAAGTTCACAAATTAGTATCATTTTAAAGGACTATTTTTTCCGTCAAAATGTTTATGGCGATTTCAGCATATGAGCGGCATCATACTATTCGGAGGACTGAAGTTACAGCTGGCCGTTGAGACCATTCATGAAAAAATATTTTGCGGTCAATGAGCAGCAGAGTCCGTGGATTATTTAGTTCTTGTTCATGTTAATATCAGAGTGTAGTGTGTACAATAACAGTCCACGTGAATGAATCCTTTGGTACATAAAACAACTGATGTTTCTGTCAAATAATTCTGTTAGGTCAAAGGAAAGAAATATTCATATAACAATTTTTTTGTTTTGTTTTGCAGTTGCCTATAGCTGTGGCCAAATCCGCGTGGCTTTGAATGCGCCGTTACCAAACCGTGCACTTAACAGTTGTATTCACCTCTTTACTTGTTTGTTTTAAATAATTTATAACATTTTGATGTGTGTCTTTTCGTTTAGAAAGTTATGCTAGTGCAGATGTATTTAATATAAATGGAGGTTTTCATTATTTAATTATCATGCTATTACCTACGCAAAATAAGACTTTTTCGATAGACCAAGAAAACTTATTGAAATACTCTTCTTCTTTTATTTGTGGCTAAAAATCAACAAGCATGTGTTAAATTAATTTTATTTTCAGCTCATATATTTACAACTGAAATCAAAATTGTGTTTTGCTATTCTCTGCACTGAATAATTTGCATAATTAACGACAATAGTCTCTTCCTGAGTGCCCGTTTTTAGTAGCACTATACTCTTGCTAAATTACCCTAATTATAAATTACTGCTCTTTTGTTCGGTTAAATGACTCAATAAATAATTAAAACGAATTGTTTAATATCGCATGTAAAAATCTCACATCATTAAAATTCAAAACCCCCTTTCTCGAGTACGCTTACCCTCACTCACACACACTTTCTAATTCCCATTCACAAGAACACATATTTTTTTGAGTATTCAAAGGAAGGTGAAAACTTTGGTGTTGGGCAGCGAGCCATTGACGCTCAGCGTTGCAATTTTCAAGTGATAGAAAGAGAGTGCAACACGAGATTGTCCCAAGTATGGCAGCAGCGCATTCGCGGCCACCCACAAATTCATGTGGCAACAACTATTAAATAATAATAATAGAATAGTTGCTATGTAATAACTAATAACTAGAGGCAGATCCAAGATTCCGTTTGGGCAAGGCTTGAGTGGATTTTGGTCTGGGGGGGGGGACTTGAGTGGCAACTGGTTTGGGGGGGGAGGGCTTGAGTGGACTTTGGTTGGGGGGGGAGCTTGAGTTGGGCAAGGGGGTAGTCTTCAAAGTCCTCAGAAAAAAAAGTCTCCAAAATTATGATGTCAGGGTGGACCTAGATACTTTTTTTGGGGGGGGGGGGGGACTTAGGCCCCCTAACCACCCTGATCCGCCCCTGCTCATAACCTTATATTATAATTTAAATATTTCGGTTGCAGTTTACACAGCGATACAGTTGGAACTTCTAATGAATAATGATATCATAATTATTGAACCAATTAAATTAAAAATAAAATAGGAATCCCAAAATCTTTTGCTATATAGCGTGATATTGGTTTCATTCCTGGTCCAGCCCTCATTCAGCATGATAAATATGGAACTACTTCCATCCGTACAGATAACTTAAGTAACTCGGTACTTATGAAAGCAGTTTAAATTATTTATAAAACTAAATTCATTCTGTAAAAAAATGTGTCAGTTGTCATTGTGATCTTCCTACATTTTGAACTAACCACAACTTCCACTAATATTGCTTTTCAAAAATCACAGCTTCTACTATCCGTGTACCAACACATAAAGTGTGTCATAATCTAAATTTGACTCACTGGAAATGCTTACATGCACGTGATATAGTGACATCAGTAATAAAAAGCAACTAATAATTAATACATTAATTTAAACGCAATGCACACTTTTATTTCAGTGTTTCGGAAATTCATTTCTTAAACTATACTATAACAGTGACTTATACCTGGTAATATCTATTATCAAATACAAATATCTAGTAAGCCCGTTAAGAATGACGTGTTGAATCCATTACTTTGGCACTTCATTTATTCACTAACTAAATTCAGTTTTCATTAAATTCCACTCACAACCTTAAAAATGATGCAATTTAGATGTTTCTTAGCTTTTTGTAGCAACAGCATCGCTGTACAGAGTGTACAAGAAAAATCTACATTGAACAACCTCTAATTAAGAAAAACAACTACTAATTACTATGTCGATTTTTATGAAAGACATACTTTTCATTTATTCACAGATACTTAACTAAATAAAACCGTTCATTACTAGGCATAATTTTGAATAATATCTCTGGCCGTTGTAAATCCAATAACGAATGCTGACTGCGTGACATAATAGTTCGACGTCAGAGCATGACGTCATCGTGTGACAGAACACAGTGACCAAGAGTAGTGTTTTATATGAATACTAGCCCCATTAACGGAATGTTCTGGCAATTAATTTCTTTGTAGTTGCTTAACTAAATAGAATTGTTACACGTCCCTCGTGCTTTAGAAAAAGTTTCAATTGTCATCTTGGTCTAGGTTGCATTTCAGCCGAACAACAGTCTTCGCTAATACTGCCGCTAGAAAATCAAAGCTTCAATCAGACGTGAATGAATATATTCCCTGTATCACATGTCAATGTCATCATGTATCGCCATATATCCAAAATCATCACATGTTCTTACACCTTTCCTTCTTATTATCTGTGATGGAGATTGATGTTTTAACGGATGACACAGCTTACAACATATGTGACTGAAAACGAAGGATGCTAAAAATAAATCTTAACAACAATGTAGTCTTCACGGGTGTACTATCCGGCGGTACACCCGTGAAGACTACATTGCAGTCATACGCCGGGAAAGTCTTCGTTCTTACACAAATCTTAACAACTTCAATTATGCCACGTAATATTAGTTTTAATTGCGATTAAGTAATGATTTCAGTAAAAAAGCAACTGATAGTTAATAAGTCAATTTAAACCAAATACATACTTTTCTTCCAGTGTTCTGGCAATTCATTTAATAACAAATGCTTAATTAAATAGAATTGTCATAAAATAAAGCTCAATGTAATTCTTTGGGCTGTAGCAAAATGTTTCCGTTGCCATCCTAGTTTCTATTGTACTGATTTTCCAAGTGATTGTCATGAAATATTTACACTTTTAATATCATCACCAAATAGTGGTAGCGAAAGAGAAGAATTTCAAGAAGACAGTAATTTATACAACAGTCAAACTTTGGATTGAACGTGAGTATGAAAAGAAAGAAAGTACACATAGGATGATAGAACTACTCTATTTTCTTTATATATAAAATTATAAACATTTGGCAGAAGATTAAAATTTTCTACTAATAAATGAGGAAAAAATAATAAAAGTACTATCTTAAATTTTTATTTAGAGATTTAATATCAAAATCACAGTTCCATGATCTGACAACACACATCGCAAAATTTGTCACGGTCATTAAATATTAAAAGACTCTAAACAGATAAGATGTAAAAACACTTGATGGATATTTGGTCTTATATAGAATGTATAAAAATGAAATGATTGAGACAATGATTTGGGAGAACATACAACAAAATAATACTGTTATATTATAAAATAATAAATAAAATGAAATATAAAATATGACATGAATACCTATTAAATAGTGCAATATTCCAACACTCAAAATTGTATAAAAATTCATTTTCCCTACATTATATTAATAATAAATTCTGTCAAAATATAAAATAATTTGTGAAACAACCATTGGTATTTAAAAAGTCACACACTGTCACAAACCATGACTAAAAACTATCATGTGTAAGTCAACATATTTAAGTTATTTTCTTAAAAAAAAAGTGTCATCAAAAACATCAGAAATATCACTAATATCAGAACAATCACTAACAGTTCTATGCCGATACTGCAAATCAAAAACATTAGATGGTAATGGTCTTCCTTCAGCTAGAGCAGCACACATTGTCTGTACTTCAACTGGTGTTTTGTCTTGCACTTGCTTCACATCTTTTAACTCTTTGGCATCCTGGTTCCTGTTTTTCCTTAAACAATTCTTATTCTTTAGTTGTCTATGCACATAACGCAGAACTTCATCTCTGTAAATAAAAAATAAATATTTTTGATTCTGGAGTTTGTATTAATTTTGGTTAAAAAAGTTCTCAATTCTGCTGAACAAAACAAATGCTGAACAAATCTGGAAAATCAAAGATAGTAGAATTTGAAGTTTAAGTCCCTGTTGTTTTTTTGGCTCATAGCTGTTGGTGTCATAGTTCTTAATAAAATTACTGGCAAGAAATGAGCAGGAGATTGGTTAAAGTTTGATACTAAGAAACTTTGTATGATTTTATGGATGGATTGATGCACCAGAATTTGAACCACACTGAATACAAGCAACATAACTTGCCAAGGTATCACACTTTTTTCATATGCCATTTGAAAAAGCAATGTAGGTACAGAAAACTCCTACAATTTATCATCATGAAAGGAAGAATAGGGACAATACTCCGTCTCTTATCACAAATGAAGGCAGAAGGGCCAGGCAAAAATGAAAATAAAAACAAAATCAATCTTCACAGGAGGTTTAGTTTGGGGTTGAAAGGTTTTTTTCCCCCTAGGAAAGTGCTTCCTCAAAATATCAAGATTTTTGTTTTTCGTCCATAAATATAATTATAATATAATTACCTCTTTATTTCTCAAACAACTGATCTGAAAATTCATTTAAAATATACAATTTTCTTATGTTCTTGTTCCACTCTTGGTTCCCAGGAGCACAGCTACAGATTCACACTAGCTATGCCCAATGGAGGTGCGAGAAGGGTAAAACTTTGGAGGATAGAAGAGGCCCGCACTAACCTACTACTCCTCCTTGAGAAGTAATGGGAAGATGAATGGATGGTTGACTGAATAACATATGGCACCTGGACAAGAGACCATCATCTGAGGGAGTCTATGGTGTAATGACAGAGCTTATTACTATGTCTAAGAAACCAAATAGTGCATAGGCATACAGAAAGGGTATTTGCAATGTCTTTGCATAGAAAGAATGTCTGTGCTTACAACTTAGTCGGTAGAAGTGGTGGTGGCCCAGTCAGGTCAGGCATTTGAATTTGTCTTCTAGCTCGATCAAGATGATCCTTGTCAACTCACTGACTCAGTGGATTCTATGACAGATTCTGACTTTCTTACTGAAATCATCAAACTCGACTTATTGATTACAAATAGTCCTGAGTGGGGCCTTGTTCCTGTCCTGGATGGATGCCTACAAAGGGCATCACACGCTTAGGGTGACCCTAGACGTTTGCCACTGCTGTGTCTTTGGTGTAAAAGCTGGCATGCCTTGATGCCAAGTCTAGGCTAACAACAGAATATGTTATTCAGCCTCCTGAAGATTACAGGAATACTATAGCAATCTTTTAAAGTTTGTGATATTTTCAAAATAACTAGATGGTTAATTCTAACAAATTAAATACTTCACAGATAATTTTTGTAAACAAAAAATGTATGTATCATTTGGTATAGAATTTTATAAACTGGATAGTAAACATGTCATGAAAATACTTTCTTTGAAAATTCCGAAATATTTTTAAGAATCATATTTTTTTTAAATTTATTTGTGCCGTACGAAAGATAATTTTGCAAAAATGTTGGTATACATAAAGTTTGTTACGGTTTTTACCAAAAACAATTTAGTATGTAATCTGTATATGGAAGTCTTAGTGCTAGAGACTAAAAAACATTCAAAGGATATTTAATTTGGAATTGTATTACAAAATAATACTAAAACTTAGTTGCCTTCCAGTACAAAGTGGGCACCAGGCAACCAGCTGGTCTCAAAATATAGTAATATTATAAATGTGAATGTATATCTGTCTCTCTGTTTGTTAAATTTT
This sequence comes from Vandiemenella viatica, assembly GCA_031002005.1. NCBI lineage: Eukaryota > Metazoa > Arthropoda > Insecta > Orthoptera > Morabidae > Vandiemenella > Vandiemenella viatica. Next base: position 124,899,640 of record JARYHS010011408.1, read on the forward strand.
CATGGCCAAATAGCTAAAGCGATTTTGATGAAATTTGACAAGGGTCTACTGTTTGTCATTGAGAAGGACATAAGGTACTTTTTCTTTATAAAAATATATTCTGTGATGGTTTTTTGAAAACTGACTGATAGATGTATAGCATAGTGGTACACAGGAGAGAGGGCTGGTCACTCAGTGTTTAAGGCCCTTGCTTTCAAAAGTTCTATGTCTGGTCCCAGATTCAAATCCCAGTGTGGTCAGGATTTTTTAAGAGTTGTTTTTGATCATATGAGCCACACCTGGATGCTCCAATGCTCGGAAATACGACAGAGGCGTTCGTGTGGCAAATCAAAACTCTGTCACATAGGCGACTGAACAATCCTTCGGGATCTCCGGTCTACAATACCATATGCGTTTCTTCTTTTTATGTTATACGCATCACTCAGGCTTTGTTTCTCTAGCAGTCAGGTTGTGTGTGATCTACATTAATAATAAATGTAAAAATAATTCTCTCTCTTTGTCTATTTGTACGTTTTCACGACTAAACGGCAATACTGATATTAATGAAATTTGACAAAGAAATACTTTGTATCATTAAGAAGAACACAGGATACTTTTCTTGGAATAAATAACATTTCTGTCACGTAATTATATAAGTAACCTTCAACCTTAGTTTTTTGCCATTTTTAAATATGTTGCAAATTGATTGTCTTCAATACACAAGGTCAATGGTAGAATGGTATTATTATAGCTTGCCTATCATAGTATCTTGACTCTGTGTTTTTAGGGGCACCTTTTACATAACTTACAGCTTTCTACATCCAATATACTATATAATTTTGTAAACTCACTCATTCACTCACCACGATAGCTATTGGCTGGAGAACTGTGTCACGTGTCATCCTTCGCTCGCAAAACAGCGACCAGAGATACCATTAAAAGAAATTCGTGGTTATGTCCGCAATTTAATAGCTAAGCAACTGCTACCAAATTAATTGCCATAATAAATTAAGTAAGTTTGATTTTCGTAGCATTTCATAGTTTTAAAAATATTGATAAACTTTCTGTCTGAAAAGACATGGATCTGCTTTTGAGTAACATGTTGCTAATGAAAGCAACTTAAAAAAACTTTAAAAAAATTAAATTACTCATGGTCTCTGCTGTAACCATGAATGGCAATTGCTATTCCGGTTTAGGATAATTTTAAACTTAATTAAAACTTTCACAAATGTTGTTGCTTGACCAAAGTTTATGCATTACGGTTTATTTGCTTTTTTGACAACTTTCGTTAATGGTCTTTCTTCATGTTTGCTGTACGTAAGTTATTAGGTTATATTAAGTGGATATCAGACCAAATATGTTACCTAATCAACTATTTTGGCAATTAATTTCTTCGCAGTTGCTCAACTGTTTAATAGTTTGGAATGTGTATTAAGTTCTCTGGCCATTATACAGGGTGAGTCAAAAGTCGCAGTACACCCTTTTATTTCAAAAACTCTGCAGGAATTGGGAAACCTGAATATTCCAGTAAGGTATTGGCGCCATCTTGAAATCGGCAATCTTGAATCTAAGTCAATTTTTTTAAATGGAAAGGGGGTCGTGTGACACATCAAATAACATCAGAATTTTCTCACAAGTTCATTCCTGTAAACAGATTTGAAATAGCAGTTGCGGTTCAAAAGTTACATAGCTTTTTGTTGCAGATAACTGAAGATGGCTTTGACCAAGGAGGAGAGAACTGAAATCATTTTGATGTCTGGAGAATGAAGTTTCCGTGTCATAGCTGCAGATTTTAACAACCGGCACGCAGAAAGACCTCCAATTTCACAACAACAATGTCAGGTGCTTAATTTCCAAATTCCGAGAAACTGGGACTGTGGCTGACAAGGCACGGAGTGGCCGTCCAAAAAGTGCTACTGACGAGACAACCTCAACAATGGTTTTGGCGTCCTTCGTGAAGAGCCCACAATGCAGCACACGACGTTTGTCAGCAGAATGTGGAATCAGCCAGTCATCGATCATACGAATCCTTCATGCCCATCGATGGCATCCATTCAAGATTCAGTTACTCCAGCACCTAGCAGAGGATGACCCAGACAGACGTATGCAGTTTTGCATGTGGGCCTTAGAGGAACATCAACAAGATCCCTCTTTTGCACAAGGCATCTTGTTCAGTGATGAGGCAAACTTTTATGTCAGTGTTGAAGTTAACCGTCACAACCACAGGTACTGGAGTGACCACAATCCACGCTGGATGGAACCTTCCATGGTAGTTGGTGACGTAAAGGTTATGTTGTGGTGTGGGATATGGGTACCCGTGTAATTGGACCCATTTTCATTGACGAGAACCTAAATGCTCAACACTATCTGGAAATGCTGCAAGAAGTGGTTTTTCCCGCAATCCTGAATGAAGACGGCAGCTTTCCCTGCTACTTTCAACAGGATGGAGCTTCACCACACTACGGAGCAGTTGTTCGTCACTGGTTAGATGGTCAATTTCCTGGTCACTGGATTGGCTGACGTGGTTCTGTGGAATGGCCACCCAGATCACCTGATCTCACACCACTTGACTTTTATCTGTGGGGCCATTTAAAGCAACTTGTGTATGCAGAGAAAATAAGAAACAAACACCATCTCCAGCAACGCATTGTAGGAGCGTGTGCCAGCATTTCTGCGGAAATCCTTCTGCGAGTGCATGACGATTGGATCCAGCGCCTTCAAATGTGCGTTGACCGAGAGGGACAACATGTTGAACACATAAAATGACTGTCCTTTCTGGAGAACAATCCGGCTTGTAATTCTAACCGAAATATGTTGTAACTTTTGAACCACAGCTGCTATTTCAAATCTGTTTACAGGAATGAACTTGTGAGAAAATTCTGATGTTATTTGATGTGTCACACGACCCCCTTTCCATTTAAAAAAAATTGACTTAGATTCAAGATGGCCGATTTCAAGATAGCGCCCATGTTCGGTACATACCGTAAAAGATAGACCACTTCACCAATACCTTACTGGAATATTCAGGTTTCCCAATTCCTGTAGAGTTTTTTAAATAATAGGGTGTACTGTGATTTTTGACTCACCCTGTAGATACTGTGATCAATGATTACATTATGGGTGTTTGCCTGGTCTCAGTAAAAAAACAATCTGATGCTTTCAAAGCAAACAATAAATATTTAAATTTTGCAGTGTGAACTTTAAGGGTCAAATTCAAGTCAAGTCTGTATTTAAGCAAGTTCCAGTCTACGACCTTTGAAATATTTATACTAATGCATGATCTTATTTGTCCGTTTTTAATACCTATGCTTATTAATACTTCTGAGTTCTTCAAGGTCAAGACATTTTATTCACCCTAAGGGTGAAACACAGGTCAAGTTCATATTTTGTCAGATCAGGTTAACCTGTTATAATCTTTGACCCTAAAAACTGGAAGTATTCTAGACCCGTGACGATATATAAAAAACGGTCACGGGCTTACACTAGTTCTAGTAATAATAGTCTAAGACCAGGCGTACAAAGTCGTGGGTAACACCTAGCAAACGATAATACTCAGACATTGCTTTTACTTTTCGTTCTTTCCATCCTCTCCTTTCTTCTAGTCCCACTACCTAACTTGAGCCACTGTTACCCAAAGGCGGTATTTAACATCATATTTATTGTTTTAATGTTCATATTTATTTATTTTTGTTATTTATATTTAATTATTTAATATTATTATTATCCTATCAGCTCTTCCACCCCCCCCCCCCCCCACTTCCTCTCGTCTGTGATTACCTTCGATATTTTACAATGTTTGAGTATTGGCTTCAAATCATTACCCCCTCTCCCTGTACCCTGTGCTCTGTTTGAATTTATCCTCACCATGGAACATGTTCCTTGCTCAACAGTCACTGTGTGAGGCAGTCTTCTTAAGCACCCACCCTCTGCAATGTTATAGTTGTTGATGAAGGGCTAAGCCCTGAAAATTTCAACGTCTTTTGTGTCTGTGCCTGTTACATGTGGTCATACCACACTGCCATCATCTAAGGGATGGTTGATTTCCATATCCTAGTTTGAAATTCCGGATATGAAATTTAGAAATGAGTGTTTCAAGTTACTTCTGGAAGGGATTCGTGCAGTCGAGAATCCCTTCAGGCATTTTTTCCAACACTTAAAAAGTGCTCACAACAAAATTAAGTTCACCATGGAAGTTGAGTGGGACAAACCACTTTCTTTTATGGATTTGATCGAAGTGGAAGGCATATGGCTACCTGGGTCATGGAGTATATTGAAAGTCCATGCACACAAATGCAGCCTCTCACCAACATCCAACAGTGAAACATGGAATTTTAGAAACTTTAATTGTCTGTGCTTCCATAGTCAGACGAAGTGAGCATTGCTGCAGAAAAAGAAATTTCGAAGGAGACATTTCTGGTCAACGGCTACAGTCTTGATGTTATCAATTAGGGCATCATAAGGCTTGAATCTCAAGCACTACCCTGTACTCCATCAAAAGCACTTGAAACCAGAAGACAAACAGACGGACCCATGGCAGAATTACCCTAGGTCCAGGGGATGATGGATAAAATTGGCCATCTTTTAAAGAAGAAAAATATTTGTCTGATATACAGAGCACCTTGGAAGATTCATGATGTGGCCTTAAAGGTTAAGGACAGGAGGGAGAAATTTCAGACAGCGGGTATATACCAAATACCCGGTAGCTGTGTCCAGGTGTATATCAGCAAGACTAGACGGACGGTTAAGGAAAGGCTGAGACATTTTAAAAATAATGACATCAGCAAATCAACTGTAGCACAACATTCTGCTGACAATCGGCGAGGTATTTTATTCTGTGACACAAGTGTACTGGTTCAGGAAAGCAGGCAAATTAGAGAAGTGTTGGAAATAAAAAAAAGGCCTGATCATATGAAGCAGGCAGTGGGCTACAACTTGACCAAACATGGTCATGCTTGCTTAGGAAAATGCGGGATGCAAGCCCCCATAAGACCTGCCACGCTGGCGGTGGGAGCTTCAGTGACATCACTCTGAACGGTTAGCGTGCTCTTCAGGAATTATATATAGGTGGCAGTGATTCCAGCCATGACTGTCCTCTGAAGAAAGCCACAAAATTATGGCTGAAATGTTAGGTTTCAATAAATTGATGGGGTACCAAGTGGACCACCAAGATAACAAGTTCTAGACTGTTCCATTCCATTTAATAAACAACGCTTCTAGAACAAGTTCTTTTTATAGAGCTCATCTAGTTTGTGAGTCTACATGCTCTCAAACAATATGTAATTAGTACATATTAGTACATATGAAACAATGCCACCAGCTGTGTTTAAAGTTAATATTATTTTGTACTCTGGATAAATTTTAGATATACACAAATCAACCATATATTAATAAAAGAAGTTTTCTTTAATCACTGATTCACCATCGTAGTCATGTCCCAACATATTAATTACGGGATATCAAGACTGAAAATCAGATACAAGTATAAATGAAGACTGAATGGTAACAATAATGAAACACTTACCATAGATTATGACAGCAGAGAGCGACAGACACGAAAATGACGAACACATGTAAAACAATATTTCAATGTTGAATCTTATTGTTGAAAGTAGATGATACTAATTGAAAGAATAAGGTTCAATACCGAAATATGGTGTTACACGTGTTTTTTTTTATTGTGTTCATTGACTCCAGCCGCAGTCATCTATGGTAAGTGTTGGGGTCGAATTTCCTTATCCTTCCCTAGAATAAAAGGTATCAGGTAGACTGCCAGTTACAGGCACATCATGTTCCGAGGCAGGACACTAACTGAACTAAAATAATTTTGCAAAATGGAACCAACCATAAGAATTAGCATTACAAACCTCACATAGAAACACATTTTTAAAATTAATTGCAAACAGCATTACTGCGGCTGTTCTACTGGTAAGTGTTCAAAAGCCAAGACAACAAGGAGCATCTACGAATGTTTTGAAAAAGGAATATGTCCTAACAGATCTGGACATGAACTACTACTGGGGTACTCATATGGAATTCACGTTCGGAGTTCAATGAAGCATGTAAAAAGTTAAAATTAAATACTGCTACTTGTCTCGAAAGGGTATACCTACAGTTCCAAAAAGTTACAGGATTTAAAATAAAACTGGCTTTTTGTATTTTACAATATTATAACAATACCTAGTTTATTAGAATGGTCCAAAATAATTCACATTTTGAAATCAGATAACGATAAAACTGAAGCTTCAAATTAATACTAATACCTCTTCTCAGTAAACTTGCCGAGTAGATAAACTTGCTAAAAAGGAGGGTTTTCATAAATTGTACCCTTGGGTCCATAAAATAAATTTGGTCCAGCTATGGAGGTGACTTCTGAAAAAATCTGTTTTGCTGCAACTGACTTAAGTGGCCCATGCGAAAATTTCACGAATGATATATAATGAATAGCGAAGTTGATGGTTTGCAGTAGGATGAAAGAACAACCGGCTCATTTGTAACAACAGTTCATTTATAAACTGAAATAGGCATGTGACATAAAAACTTAGAAATGACACAACCCTGTGGCAATTTACAACACAAAACAAAATGTAATTTATATTAGAATTTATATCTAATGATTTGACCGCGAAGGTGAAACCAACATTGACAGTGGATCTAAACTATCTAATTTTGTAGTAATTGTTTGTTTGACTACCGAAACAGGTTCCTAGCAAAGCACTTATCATGTCTTAAAAAAAGGACAGTCACTGGGGACTGCTGACAGAAGTGAATATCGTATGAACATGTCATACTTATAGCTACAGATATACTAAACAGCAATAATTCCGTGTGGACGTAATGACCTGTTGACAAGTTTTCTACTGGCTGCAATTACGCCCCTGTCTTAGCCCCCTTAACCTAACCCCTTAGTGCTACCAGGTTCAAGGGACCTTTAGTTTAACGTGGAATCTGAACAGAAGCATTTTGGCGCACTTCACATTACTTAGCAAACAATGCTAGATATGAATGTTGGTTAAATGGTCTATGCAAATACCCACCGAGACAGAGATTCGAGCCGGTCACCAGCCAGACACCTTAACCACTGAGCCTTAGACTGCAAATCGGTAATGCGAATTCATAAGATTATAGCAATTCAAAAATTGCCCAACACGTCTAAAAAAGTTTTCACTTCAAAAACTAAAAATCTATCATATAATCAAATACAACTCCTAAAAATACCTACTCATTGTGGGATTTGAACCTGCGACCCAGAAAGGGAACTTTCAGAAGTAAGCACCCTAACCACTGAGCAACCATAACGCCTTGCTTTGAAGTATGTGTGTGCTAAATACTATCAAAATCGGAAAAAACTGTGGGTTTGTATGAACAATGGTGACAGAGCTTAAGGTGGGGGGGGGGGGGAAGGAGGAGAGGGTTTAGCTTTCTGTAAATCAAATGTGAACAGTGATTTCCTATTTGTTTTAAAATGTATGTATGCAAAATTCTACTAAATCGGATAAAAGCTGTTGGTTTATGTGAACAATGGTGACAGAAATTAAGGTGGGGGTTGGGGGGAGGAAGAATGGATTTAGGTTTCTGTAAATCAAATTTAAACAGTTTTTTTTTTACTTGTTTTAAGTTATATGTATGCAAAATTCCATCAAAATCGGATAAAAACTATATAAAGATTTTGTGAAAAGCATATCATTCACCTAACAGGTGGGCATATTCTGACACGTGCAATAGGTGGCTTCTTGCAAACTCTTTATTTACCTCCACCAAAACATTGCGTAATGTGGCTATGGAAGTTTTCACTTCAGAAAGGTGTACAAACGACACTGATACTTACTATAGGGGGATTATAACCACCCTGAAAAGTAGGTGAGGGAGGAGAAGAAGGGGAGCAAAAATCTGAAAGAAAACCCTATGAGTTTGGTTGATAGGGGAGGGTGAGGGGGGGGATTCGACTAATCTCACTGGAATTCCGTAAAAACATCCCATGTAATTAATGAATGTCCTCTTACTCTAGAAAATACACACAGTTTATCATCAATATCTCTGTGGTATGGGGTGCTGCTATCACATATATATATTCTAAAAGGTGTTTTTTTTATTTGTCAGCCATTATCTCCATTCATACCTAAAAAAAGTCGATAAATGAGATATCATTTTAAAGATGGTCTCTGCTTTTGTCACATCATATTTTAAGAAATAATTTTTCTGAATTCGACCCTTAAAGACAAAAATATCAATTTTTCTAAAATGTATTTGTAATGAGCCATTAATCTACCTTGATACCTAACCAAAATCTATAAATGAGGTATCATTTTAAAGACTAAGGTCTTTGCTGTGGTCTCATCACATTTTAAAACAGAATTTCTTTTTGTAATTCGACCATTAACCCTTTGACTGCTGTTGACGTGTATACACGTCATGCTGCCTGCTGGCCCCGAGTGCTAATGACGAGTTTAGATGCAGCCGCCGGTTTTCACCTGAGTGCTGTTGACGAGTTAAGCCGCACCTGCCTGCCGCTACCTGAGTGCTGATGACGAATATAGACGCGCCGCTACCTGAGTCGTACAGCGGACTTCACGACCCATTTCTCAATAGCCTTTTGCAGTTCTGGTCGTTAGCTTATCGTCCAAATGTTTGTCTGTAGGGAGCCTAGGCGTTGCTCTACAGTTTAATATTCAACAGAAATTACATCAGTCTTCTTTGTGTCCTGTATTTTATGAAGAAAATGGCAAGACGTCATGGGTGCATTGAGGAAGAAATCATGGATATTCTTACAAGGAGTGGCACCGAGGATGAACTACTTGATTTTGATGGAAGTGATAGCTTTTCCACAGAATTGGAAGGCTGTAGCCATAAACCATACTTGTCAGCAGGGGTGACAATGCAGTCTCACGTTTCAACAAGAGATGTTAGTTGTTCTAAATATGAAGAATCAGAAAGTGATAGGGAAACGCTTACGAAGAAATTACGTCTTAGTGATAAATCTGACAAGAAAGAAAATGATTTTCATCCAGTTAGTCATGCATTTGATGATACGCTGTCGGGACATGTGTGTCAAATAGGGAATGTGCCAAATATTCTGTCAGTTTTCATGTAATTTTTTTTAGAGAAGAACTGATGAAATATATAGCTGATGAAAAGAATCGGTTTTATATAACCATTATGGAGAATATTCCAGAATATTCTTGAATATCAAAGTGGAAAGATACTGAATATGATGATTTTTTTTTGTTTCATGGCTATTTGTCTTCTGATGCATCGCTTGAAAAAAATTGAAAATTAGCTAATATTGGACCAGGGATGTTCTTCTAAATACCGCAATTCTTGTTGAACTTATGTCCAGATAACATTTTTTGTTACTCTGGTGAGGTTTCGTGAGATAGTCGGGTAATTACAAAGTGCAGCAAACATTCAGTCAACATCGAGATATTTTGGGAATCTACATCTACAAAGATATTCCGCAAGCCAAATTTCGGTGTGTGGGGGAGGATGCTTGTGCAATTATCATTTTCAGGTGTCTTTTTATATTCATGAATAGCACGAGGAAAAATCGGATGCCTTTATCTCTCTGTATAAGTTCGAATATCTCTAATTTAACAGTCGTGGTCTGAACACGGTATGTAAGTGTGGAAGGAAAATATATCTAGCATCTTATTCGAATCTACGCTCTTTACAATTCAACAAAAACACTCTGATACAGTAAGGAACATATAGAAAATTGCAGTTGTTATATGTTATATGTAGGAAAGAACAGTAAACTATTAAGGTAAATTTAAGAATCAAGATGCTTTCGACATAAGCTGCGAAAATCTAGTAAAAAATACAAGCAAGATATAATTATTAGTGACGAATATTAGGGTTACTGATTGTTTGATTCTGCAGTAATTTATTTGCAGAGAAACGATGTAGTGCGAGTATTTATTGTGTATCAGACATGAGAGGTTATGCCAGGAATATTCAGCACTGGGCGGGTTGGACAGCGCGGGCCGCTCCGTCCCCAGGAATAATCACTTACCACAGGTAGCCGGCCTCAGCGCGGCAGGTAGACGATCCGCTGTCACCAGTCAATGGGTTAAAGGAATTTTTCATAATTTGACCCTAAAAGGGCCAAAGTATCTTTATTTCCATAACATATTTTTTTGGTGATGAGCCATTTATATACCTTGATATCAAACCAAAATGAATAAATGATGTTTCATCTTAAACACTAATGTCTCCACTTTCGTCAAATCACATTTTAAGAAAAGAGCTTTCCAGAATTTGACTCTCAAATGGCAAAAGTATCAATATTTTTAAGTGTGTGTGTGTGTGTTTTTTTTTTTTTTTTTTTTGCCATGAGCCATTTATGTCCCTTGTTGCCTTCTACTTTGGTGAGTGGTCAGTTTAATTTCCTTATCCTCTGTTATTTACAGATTATTGTGCTGGATGAATTAGTTAATTTAAAGCAGCTTGAGAACCTTTTCAAATCAATTTCTTTACGTTTTTGGAACCTTCGTTCTGTATCTAACTACTGCAAGCAGCCACTTACTGGATGATAGCAACTGTCAGGTAGAACCACAATGTGATGGTTAAAGTATTATCACAAGGGGAAATATATGACAAATTATAAATAATGTTCTCGGGTGACTAGCCGAGTTATAGGAGTGTTATAATAATCACACAATATTTCGGCGCTCTGAATCGTCGGCGCCATCTTCCGGTGAAGTGAGGTCAGGAACATGCGAAGCTGCTGAGCTAGACCAGATTCCCGCTGCTAACCTCTGATTGGTCGGCTGTGGAACCAGTCGTAGCAGGGGTCAAATCTCGTTGCGGCTTGAATCGATGCCTAGGTGGAGTTACGGCTAGATTTGATGTCCTTTTTCACATGACATATAGCGGACGGGCTTAAACTCACCGCTCCTTCGAAGATGATATCCGAAAACAAAGCCTTCACCATAAATTGTTCGTCTAACTGATGGGTCAACACGAATCCGTTGCGGGCCTCATATGAGCCATGCTGCCACGTGATTGGTCGGATTTGTAACCAATGGTAGCCGGGGTCCTGCCTCGTAACAACTCATCGTTCGGTAGAAGGAAAAGTCAGAAGGCAAAAACTTACCCATAAGCTGATCATTAACGCCTGAGCAACAAATTGCTCGCTTATGTTACTACCGAACTTCCCGTTGATCTGGACGCGCCGTGTAATGCGTCTCGGTAGCGCTGTCGACGAATAGTATTGATGATTGGCGTCCAGGCTTCACTCAGCTGGTACCCGCTGTCGCGGTTGACGAGGTTAGACGCGAGACGAATTTCTACTTCATCTGTAAGGATGCTATTCCAGAAGCTCCCAGTATACGCCAGTACTCTGGTATTTTCGAAATCAAAACCATGGCCATGTTCTAGACTGGGGCAGAAAGACAAGTCTGCGGTGGCGGAACACAGTCTAGAACATGGACATGGTTTTGATTTCGAAAATACCAGAGTACTGGCGCATACTGGAAGCTTCTGGAATAGCATCCTTACAGAAGAAGTAGAAATTCGTCTTACCTCGTCAACCGCGACAGCGGGTACCAGCTGAGTGAAGCCTGGACGCCAATCATCAATACTATTCGTTGACAGCGCGACCGAGACGCATTACACGGCGCGTCCAGATCAACGGGAAGTTCGTTAGTAACATAAGCGAGCAATTTGTTGCTCAGGCATTAATGATCAGCTTATGGGTAAGTTTTTGCCTTCTGACTTTTCCTTCTACCGAACGATGAGTTGTTACGAGGCAGGACCCCGGCTACCATTGGTTACAAATCCGACCAATCACGTGGCAGCATGGCTCAATATGAGGCCCGCAACGGATTCGTGTTGACCCATCAGTTAGACGAACAATTTATGGTGAAGGCTATGTTTTCGGATATCATCTTTGAAGGAGCAGTGATTTTAAGCCCGTCCGCTATATGTCATGTGAAAAAGGACATCAAATCTAGCCGTAACTCCACCTAGGCATCGATTCAAGCCGCAACGAGATTTGACCCCTGCTACGACTGGTTCCACAGCCGACCAATCAGAGGTTAGCAGCGGGAATCTGGTCTAGCTCAGCAGCTTCGCATGTTCCTGACCTCACTTCACTGGAAGATGGCGCCGACAATTCAGAGCGCCGAAATATTGTGTGATTATTATAACACTCCTATAACTCGGCTAGTCACCCGAGAACATTATTTATGTTCTCAACGCTGAGAAAGACTTCGTAATTATATATGAAAAATTCATTTAGGTAAAGGAGACTGATTCCCAAGACGAAATTTTGGATGCCGAGGTGGCAAGAAGATTCACTGGAGAATGGCCATGAAGTTAAGAACTAGTTATGAAGGCTCCTATTATTTGGATTTGTATTATGGAAAAGAATAAGGGGACATCCATAAATTACGTGAGGTGAAATGGGGGAGGGGGGGGGGGGTCCGGCGAAATCTCACCAGATCTCACCAGGGGGGAGGGGGGGTCTACGGAAATCTCACGTGAGATTTTGCGAAAAATTGGGGACAGTAGAGCCAAAAAAAAGGTCTACAATTTGCGCCAAAGTCGATTTTTGGAGGGTATTTCGTCAAAAAAAAAAAGTCTACAAAAGTTTCCAGGACGATTTGTAGGGGGGGTTCTCACGGACCAGATCTCACTAGAGGAGGGGGGGGGGTCTGGCCTGATCTCACGAAATCTCACCAGGGGGGAGGGGGGGTCAAGAAATCCGGAAAAACACCTCACGTAATTTGTGGATGCCCCCTAAATGTACCGCTAAAATATCTTTCAAGAGCTCTTTTGAAGAGTTGTGTTTAAAATGGTAATTAGATACCCTACCGGTTATTACAAGTGGAAGCTGGAGCAAGTTAGTGAAGAAGCTGAAGCCCACCATGTCACAGTTCCTGCATATGTTGTACCACATTTGCATATCGTGTATTTTGGGGATATATTGGGTGCAATCAAATAACCGATTTTGGACTGTAACGAAAAGCTTTTTTTAATTTTCTGAAGAGGGGTTTATAATTCTAATAAAGAACCTATAGAAGGACACCAAGATGGTTAAAGTAAAGTCATGGGTAAAGTAGGGAACTAAATTTTAAAGAGGAGAAAGTGACATGCAATTCAGTACCTAGTTAAACGCAGAAGTGCATCCTGAAAATAAATTTAATGCATTAAAAAATGATAGTTTTTGCTAGGGGTTTCATGCCTCATTGACATCGTGAACCTTAGAGGCGAGAGATGATTGGGAACAAGGAATGAAAAGGAATTCAGTCATAATTTTTTGAAGGAACCGTCCCAGTATTCACCTAGAGTGATTTTGAGAAATGAGGGAAACTGAAAGTTGGATGGCTGTACTGGGATTTGAACCCGTATCATCAAAAATTCAAGATTTCTTCTGATATAGGTCAGAAAAAATAAAGATTAGTAAGGAATTCCCAAGCCTACAAAACAAGATGCAACTGTTACATTTCCTTGGAGTATGTAAATAATGAAGTAAATTTTTAAATGTGTGTCCTGGCATTGGAGTGAGTGGTGTGAAGACGATCAGTCAATTAAGTAATGAGCAGTCTGGTGGCTCAGTAGTTAAGGCGTCTGACTGGAGATTGAACAGGTTGAAGGAATTACAAATTAGGATAGGGAAAGTAGCCACCACTTACCTCAGCTTATGCTTGAGGAGCATGAACTCGAATAACAGACGAAAACAGCATTGATAAAGTAATTTTTAAGTCTTAACCCTCTATCAACAAGGAAATATTATGGAGGATGTGTGTTGTAGGACACAGGCTCACAGAGTAACTGTTGACCAGGTGGGAGTAAATTAAAACAGAGGACAGGTAGAGGGGTAGTATTTTAAAGCTAATACCCAAGCACTGCTAATACAGCAGATTTGACAACCATTGGTTATTCTAGCAGTAAGCACGCCCAGAGCCTTTTTGTAAGTTGTCCAAATTGTTGAAATCCCATCTCCCAGTGAGGCAGTTTCTTTCCTGCCAGCCAGTTGTCCACCAATCAAACTTGCAGCCTTCCAAGATTTCATTAAAAACATCCATTGCCAACTACTCACACAGCCTCCCCCTTTAAAACCCACACCCTGCTCTCTACACTCAAGCCATACTTCCAAGCCTATAATGTAAGCTGTAACCCTGTACTCTTCACCACTACCTCAACCCCAACTCTCTGCATTCTCCAAAGGCCTCACCTTCCCACCTACCCCAACATTTAACCACCAACCTAGTAAATAACTCTTTAATTCTGCTGAACACTCCACTGGTGGTACCACTTTGCCACTCATGTCAGTGAACCTGTTTCTCAGGACTACCTGGAACCTAGTCTCTAGAAATTCAAACCATTATTCAGACTTGACCCACCACCTCCTCCCCAGAACCATCCAGGTTTGGCTTCACCCATTTTCCTGAAATCCTTGGCCAACACCAGTAATCTTAGCCCAGCCAAAATCCGTGCCAGGAAACAATTTTCTACCAACCCAGACCTCATCATCCTTCCTGCTGACAAGGGCTTAACCACTGCAGTTATGAATCAGAGTGACTGTGGCTGACGCCCTTTGTCAGTTATCAGACACCAGCACTTACTTCCACCTCACCGAAGATCCTACACCTGCCGTCAATAAGAAAATGCAGGAATATGTACAGTTCAGTGGAACCCTAGAAGGACTCACCCCACCGTCCATTCCATTTCTTACTCCTCAAAATCCACACGCTCCTACATTTTACATCCTTCCAAAAATCCATAAGGCTGGAAATTCAAGACGCCCTGTTGTTGCAGCTTATTGATTGCCAACTGAACGCTCTCTGCCTTGGTGGACCAATACTTACAACCTACAGTCTGTCAATTTCCTTCCTACATCAAGGACGCACAATTCCTCTTCCACCTTTCTACTATACCCACACCTCTTCCTTCCAACTCCATCCTGGTAACATTGATGTCATGTTCCTGTGCACACACATTCCACACTGGCATGGCCTCAGGGCCATGGAACATTTTATGGATCAGCGCCCTCCCAACAGCCTCCCGATGAGATCTTTCCTCATCAATTGGCTCACCTAATCTTCAAAAATAACTACCTTTCCTTTAAAGGCAATCTTTACCACTAAATCTGGGTCACTGTCATGGGCACCCACACGACCCCCTCTTATGCTAATCTATTCATTAGCCACCTGGAACAGACATTTTTGGGGAAAGTCCCTCTCAAACCTCACATATGGCTCATATTCATAGATAATATTTTTATGATCTAGATGCAGGGGGAATTTCCTGAACAATCTCCCACACCCTGGTCATAGTTTTCAATGCAGATTTTTCACTCTCCAATGGCTACCTCAACTCCTCTGTCCACACCAAACCCACCAACCATCAACAGTATCTCCATTTTGACAGTTGCCATCTGTACCATACCAAATGTTCCCTCCCCTACTGTTGTGGCATTTGTGGTACTTATATATGCAGTTCTTCATGCAGTATTCAAACAATATTTCACAAGCCTTTATATCTCGCAACTACCCTTTTTCGCACACAACTTTCATGGGCCATATTACAACCTGTTCAGCCCATCAAACATCCTAAACCCACAAAATCTACCGTAATCCAGTACTGGTCACACAATACCACACACACCTGGAATCAATCAACAGAATCCTTTGACAGTATTATGATTTCCTGAAAACCTTCCAAGAAATAAGATCTTTTCATTCCAAAATTCTCCCTGCCCCTCCCAGAACTTGTTTCAACATGCCTCCTAACCTCAGCCAACTACTAATTCACAAACATAGTCTTCAGCTTCCCAACAGACAGCCCCAAGGCTCTTACCCATGCAATAGACTCCACTGCAAGATGTACAACATTCACTATCCCACCACCACTTTCTCCAATGCTGTCACTGTGGAAAGCTTCCCAGTCATATGACATGCCACTTGCAAAATCCCCCAGGGCCCAGGTTCATATACAGATCTGACCACCAATCCACTAGCCATAAAGAATGAATGGCCACCGACAGACAGTATTCACATAGTACCCAAAGCATCCAGTAGCTGTCCATGCCATCTCCCATGACACAAATAATTGCAACTCTTGTTTCACATTCTGTGCTAACAGAGTCATCCGAAACAGTAGCAGCTCCTCTGAACTTAGAACGTGGGAACTTGCCTTCCAATACAAACTGGGCAAAAAGTAACTTAGTGGTCTCAATTTAAGATAATATCCAGTCATAATTATTATGGTTTATGTTAATTCCCCCCCCCCCCCATTCTCTACTTGCCCCCATACCTTCTAGTTACTTAAACTGAGCTACCACTAGCCAGAGGTAATGTTTAACTTCTTAGATTTTTGGTTTAACTGTTTTTTTTTTTTAACTTTATTTTATTGAATTACTAGCAGAGTTTCTGGTATTGCTCGGTCTAGTTGGGGTTGATTTACCCATACTATTTTTATCCATGAAATGAGACACGTGTACCAAGTTACATACAATTCAAGCAAAAAAGGAGTGGTTTGAAGTTGATTTACCTGTGAACTGTTTTTCTTTGTCTGAAAAGATTCTTGTGTACCAAGCTTCATTGATTTTGTACTGGACATTTCCAGTACTAAACTAAATGTTAATTTAGCAGCACAGTTCTAAGAATGGGGTGGTTTGTATACCTAGATATGGAATGTCAGTTTTTATTTTAGTCCAGGTTACATTTCAACCTAATTACATCTGCAGATCGAAAATCGAAACATGGACTGTATGCACATTAATATATAAAAATGTATCTTGAATGAGTCTGTTTATTCTAGCGTCATGCAGAATGCAGATTTTGAATGGATTTTCAGAATTTGAAAGCTTGGGATCAAAGTTAAAATTTAACATATGCCTTAAGATGTCATAACACATTTATTTTATGAATAATCTAGCATTACCTGAAAACTGCTGAATCGATTTTGACCGAGTTATCATAGTTTCAAACATTATATATATCTCATTATGCTGACTAATCTGTCACTGGAGCTACAAATTTTCTCATAATGCTACTTCATCTGCCACGGGAGCTCAAAATTAAAATATTTTACTTACCTATACACTTGAATATCAGGTATTCAGAATTGTATATCAAGTATTCAGAATTAAACGAGATACGAAAAAAAAATCTTTACTTTCGATGAATTTCTGGAAGTTGCAAAGTGTGGTGCCATTTTATTGTGAACAGAAGATTAAAGATGGTAGCCAGTGACATTATAGTTGTGCTGACAGAAATTGTGGTCAAAGAAAATCTCTGTTTTTTTTCCATTATTAGTTAATTGCATTCAATGTGGCCATCCATGGCATTTAAAAACTGAATATCCTGAATCAAAGGAAAGAATATTTCAAGTTTTGTTTAGTGTGCAAAATAGTTGTAATTGTAAAGTGCTGTTATTGCTATCTTTAAAAGCTACGGTTAGAGACATTGTAGTTGTGTGTTTAGTGTGATCTATGTAACATCTAGTCATTACATCTTTGTTACTTGTCATCATTTGTTCAGAATTTCATTTAATGCTCTGGTGTTACGTAACGCTGAAACATAAGACATACCAAACAGATCAATTGCAATTCTAAGCTTTAAAACGGTGTATACCCCATAGAAATCTACTCAGTAGTTTCTGAGTTTTTCTAGTACAAAATTATCTGGTTTTCTTTTTATAGATATGGAGATTTTGCTCTTTTCACCAATCAGACATCAGTTTTGATATCTAGCAATGCTCGGGTATCATATATATTATTTCTATAAGGTATTTTTTTGTCACAAGCCTGTATCTTCCTTCATACTTAACCGAAAACAATGAATGAGGTGTCATTTTAAAGCTTATGATCTTCCCTTTGGTCACATCATATTTTAAGAAATGAAGTTTTCGGAATTCGGCCCTTAAAGGGCGAAAATGTCAATATTTCTAAAATGCTGTTTTCTGTGTTATGAGTCAAATATCTCCCTGGATACCTATCTGAGATCGTTTAATGAAGTATCATTTTAAAGATTAAGATATCCGATTTAGTGACGTCATATATTAAGACAGAAATTTTTCGGAATTCAACCCTTAACCCTCCGTATACTAGGTGACTAAAACTTCCATCCCATACTAGGTGGGGTCTGACATACCCAGAAAGTAAAATGATCTAAAATCAACAAATCAAAACAATTTAAAAGTTATTAATGGACAATATACTTCAATAACCAATAATGAATGGGTTTAAGTGAAATATATACATAATTATATATTTTAATATAATTTTATTTATAAAAAAAACGAAAACACAACTTTTTAAAAACTTAAAAACAATTAAATATTTAATTGAGTACTAAATTCCAATGACACATGTTACAACCACAGTCTTTTCAATTTATGAAACTACAATTATGTTTGCTTATAAAATAATGAGAATTTAAGTTAAATATAAATATGTTAGTTGAGATCATCAGCGTCAAAGTTGCCGCAATCTTGACAGTAAAAATCTGCATGCTCCAAACATATTGGTGTGTTACATTTTTTACATACATATCTAGTTTTTCTATCTTTATTCCTAGGACAAATAGTACATCTCTGCATTGTATTCTGCCTTTTTGCTGGTGGTCCTTGTAGGTTTTCAGGGGATTGTTGAAAGTATTTTTCAATTCTATTACGGAGTTCTCTAGGAAGCCTTTGGTTCTGTTTTCTTGTGTTCAGATGGTCTTTTACTAAAGATAAGCCTAATTCACGAATAAATTTTCCTCTCACATTAGTTTTGTTTCTTTCCATGCCATTGTTGAACATGTGAATAATCAATCCATTTATTCCAGCATGATTGAGTAAAGCAAAAAATATTGTAAGAGGCCAACGTTTAGAATTTCGCGAAACATCGTAAGTTCTTGATAATTTATCAACTACATCAACGCCACTTTTGGTCTGATTATAAAATGTTATAATAGCAGGTTTTTGTTGACTTCCTGTTTCAGGATCAATTTTTTTGTCATGATGCAAAGATGACATCATGTACACCATTTTCCGTGGCTTTGGTACGTAGGATAAAATTGTAATATCTTTTTGGAATCCAAACAGAGTTGTATTCACTTCACGGCTTTTCTTGAAAACAGTTGGAATGCAGGTTTTATTTGCTCATAAAGTTCCAACTACAGTGAGTTTGTGAACTTTCAACAAATTTTCAGTGCTTTCATAACTCGTGAAAAAATTATCCATTGTTACATTTCGTGAATACTGTGAAATACATTGTACCAGTCTATGAACTACGTCAAACGGTTTGTTGCTGACTGCATAAGGACTATTTTCAGGTTGTTTGCCACAATATATTTCCATATTCATAGTATAATAGGTTGTATTGTCCACCAAAGCATAAATTTTTATACCGTACTTAGCTGGTTTAGACGGTATGTACTGACGGAAACCACATCGTCCTCTAAATGCAATCAGCTCTTCATCCAAAGTAAGGTTTTCATATGGCGTATAAGCATCTTGACAGTTATTTATAAAATTTTCAAATATAGTTCTGATTGGTGCCAATCGATCTGTCACTATTCTTTCGCTTCGTGTGGCTGCACTATCAAATCTCAAATTATTCAGTAAGAAAGAAAATCTGTTTCTACTCATAGTGTCTCGAAATATATCCATCCCTGTACCATCGGTGGCCCATAAATCGATAGTGTTTTGACGGCCAGAACGTGCTAAACCAGATAAAAAAAAAAGCAAACCAAACAGTGCCTTCACTTCTTCCTTTGTTGTTTCTGATTTTTGGGGGTCATCACTTGACTGTAAACAAATTTTCTCATTGGTGCAGTTCACAATTTCATCAATCATATTATCTGAAATAAATAGTTCAAAGCACTGAAGAGGTGACTTTATATGTTTTACAACTGATTTTACACCAGGCATACGAGTAATAATATTTTCAGCTCTGGTTCGAATGTTACTTCTACATGGATTTTTTTGCCATTTTGTAACCCCATCTTTACCTAAATAGAATTCTTTTTGACGTAGCTCCGAAAGTGGTATGTCGTCGCTGTCGGACTCAGAAGATGGTATGTCAGCATCCAATTCACTGCCTGTTTCACTTTGGATGCTCATATGATCAGATTCACCATCAGACACACATTCTACATGCATATATTCTGAGTCAGAATCACCGTTTTCATCTAAAAGTGCTCTTAATATGTCAGGTTCTGCCATCTGAGACATGTCTTAATGAAATTGCTACCTGAAAATCAATATGTTTATTTTAAATGCGAAAATAAACATAAAATGAAATAAAATGCAAAAACAATGAAACCTACCTTTTGAGCCACGTGCCGTACAAGGTGGGGTGTGTGATACCCAAGAGCACTTTGTTTGCGTGTTATGCCCTTGGAGACAAACGTCGGACTGAATTAATAGTACTGATCGGTACGGCAACGTCGCATTTGCAGCTACTGAGAAAATAAACTCGCCCGCCTTCATTGTTTAAGTATTATTACGATTTTTTAACAGCTGGGGTATGTCATACCCCACCTCGTACACGGAGGGTTAAAGGGCAAAAGTATCAATATTTTTGCAATGCGTAATTGTGTCACGAGCGATTTATCTCCTTTAATATCTAACCGATATAGATAAATGAGATATCATATTGAAGATGGAGGTCTCCGTCATTGTAACATTATATTTCAAGAAAAGAATTTTTCGTTTTTCGACCCTTAAAGGGCAAAAATGTCGATTTCTCTAAAATGCGTTTTTTGTATCTCGAGCCATTTATCTCCCTGGATATCTAACCAAAATCGATAAACGAAGTAGGATTATTAGGATTAATGTATCAGCTTTGTGAAATCATATTTTAAGAAAGAATGTTTTTGGAATTCAACCCTTAAAGGAAAAAAGTATCAATTTTTCTATAACCAATTTTTGTGTCACGAGCGATTTATCTCCCTTGATATCTAACCGATATAGATAAATGAGGTATCATATTAAAGAATAAGGTCTCCGCCATGGTAACATTATATTTTAAGAAAGGAATTTTTCGTAATTCGGCCCTTAAAGGGCAAAAATGTCAATTTTTCTAAAATTAGTTTTTTTTATCTCGAGCCATTTATCTCCCAGGATATCTAACCAAAATCGATAAATGAAGTAGGATTATGAGGAGTAATGTCTCAGCTATGTGAAATAATATTTTAAGAAAGAATGTTTTTGAAATTCAATCCATAAACGGAAAAAGTATAAAATTTTCAATAACGTATTTTTGTGTCACGAGCGATTTATCTCACTTAATATCAAACCGATATAGATAAATAACGTATCATATTAAAGAATAAGGTTTCCGCCGTGGTAACATTATATTTTAAGAATGGAATTTTTCGTAATTCCACCCTTAAAGGGCAAACATGTCAATTTGTCTAAAATTAGTTTTTTGTATATGGAGCCATTTATCTCCCTGAATATCTATCCAAAATCGATAAATCAAGTGAGATAATGAGGAATAATGTCTCAGATTCGGTGACATCATATTTTAGGAGTGACGTTTTTGGAATTCAACCCTTAAAGGGAAAAAGTATGAATGGTTCTACAACGCATTTTTGTGTCACGAGCTATTTATCTACCTTAATTTCTAACCGATATAGATAAATGAGGTATCATATTAAAGATTAAGGTATCCGCCGTGGTAACATTATATTTTAAGAAAAGATTTTTTCGTAGTTCGAACCTTAAATGGTAAAAATGTCGATTTTTCTAAAATGATTTTTGTATATCGAGCCATTTCCCTCCCTGGATATCTAACCAAAATCGATAAATCAAGTAGGATTATGAGGAATAATATCTCAGCGTTGTGACACGATATTTTAAGAAAGAATGTTTTTGAAATTGAACCATTTAAGGGAAAAAGTATAAATTTATCTATAATGCATTTTTGAGTCACGAGCCATTTATCTCCCTTGATATATAACCGATATAGATAAATGAGATATCATATTAAATATTAAGGTCTCCGCCGTGGTAACATTATATTTTAGGAAAGGAATTTTTCGTAATTCGACCCTTAAAGGGCGAAAATGTCAATTTTTTTAAAATGGGTTTTTTGTATCTTGAGCCATTTATCTCCCAGGATATCTAACCAAAAAGAATAAATGAGGTAGGATTATGAGGAGTATTGTCTCAGTTCTGTGACATCATATTTTAAGAAAGAATGTTTTTGGAATTCTACCCTTAATGGGAAAAAGTATAAATTTTTCTATAACGCATTTTTGTGTCACGAGCGATATATCTCCCTTAATATCTAACCGATACAGATAAATGAGGTATCATATTAAAGAATAAGGTCTGCGCCGTGGTAACATTATATTTTAAGAAAGGATTTTTTCGTAATTCGACCCTTAAAAGGCAAAAATGTCAATTTTTCTAAAATTAGTTTTTTGTACCTCGAGGCATTTATCTCCCAGGATATCTAACCAAAATCGATAAATGAAGTAGAATTATAAGGAGTAATGTATCAGCTTTGTGTAATCATATTTTAAGAAAGAATGTTTTTGGAATTCATCCCTTAAAGGAAAAAAGTATAAATTTTTCTATAACCGATTTTTGTGTCACGAGGGATTTATCTCCCTTGATATCTAACTGATATAGATAAATGAGGTATCATATTAAAGAATAAGGTCTCCGTCGTGGTAACATTATATTTTAAGAAAGGAATTTTTCGTAATTCGACCGATAAAAGGCAAAAAAAGTCAATTTTTCTAAAATACGTTTTTTTTGTCTCGAGTCACTTATCTTCCTTGATATCTATCCAAAATCGATAAATCAAGTACGATTGTGAGGAATAATGTCTCAGCTTTGCTGACATCATATTTTAAGAAAGAAGTGTTTGGAATTCAACCATTAAAGGGAAAAAAGTATAAATTGTTCTACAACGTATTTTTGTGTCACGAGCCTTATATTTCCCTTGATATCTAATCGATTTTGATAAATGACATATCGTATTAAAGACTAAGGTTTCCGCCGTGGTAACATTATATTCTAAGAAATGAATTTTTCGTAATTCGACCCATAAAGCGCAAAAATGTCAATATTTCTAAAATACGTTTTTTGTGTTTCGAGCCATTTATTTCCCTGGATTTCTAACCAAAATCGATAAATGAAGTAGGAGTATGGTGAGTAATAACTGAACTTGGTGACATTATATTCAACCTCACTATTCATCGCATTTTATTCGCGAAATTTTCGCACGGGTCGTCTAGTTAGCTTTAAATCACTACCTCTTCTCTGTTTGAATTTAACCTCACCATTATCCTGGTCAACAGTCACTCTGTGAGACAGTCTCCTAGAATAGCCACCCTCCACAAATTTATCTTAATAATAAAGGGCTAAGACCAGAAAATTACTGTAGCATGTGTGTTTTCACGCCCCACAAAGATCATCATTGGTAGGTGGTGGCTCATTTCCCTGTAGTAATTTGTAATTCCTTTTTGCTACTTAGCTCCTATTATTTCATTGTTGGCTATATCTTATATATATATAAAAATAGACGTGTTTTTTACTATATTTCACTTTTCAGCCAACACTACATAGCACAGATCACTGATGTTTGTGGGTGGAAGTAGCATGGAGTTTCCTGTCGTGCACAACGTTGGCCGAATGACGATAGCCGTGGGGATGTGGGAGATATAATGATTAAAGTTGGTAAGTGCAGGGCGTTTTCATATTTCGACCAAAAATTCGTATCTCCGTAAAATTCTCTTTCCTGCCACAACTACATAACATAGACCTTTGGTGTTTGTGTGTGGTAGTAGAATCGTCTTTCCTGTAGTGCACTATGGTTGTTAGATGTCGGTAGCTATGGGGGTGTGGGAGAAATGGGGGTTGAAAATGATCGACCTGTGGCAATTTCATACTTCTGCCAAAGACAAAAGTGTCATGGTGTATCACTTTTCAGCGAAAACTATAGACTGTCTCCGCATATGTCACTTTTCTGCCACAACTACATAGCGTAGAGCATTGGTGTTTGTGTTTGGTAGTAGAATCGTATCTCATGTAGTGCACTATGGTTGTTAGATGTCAGTAGCTATGGGGGTGTGGGAGAAATGGGGGTTGAAAGTGGTCGATCTGTGGCAATTTCATACTTCTGCCAAAGACAAAAGTGTCATGGTGTATCACTTTTCAGCGAAAACTATAGATCACAGATAACTGGCGTTTGTGTGTAGTAGTAGCACATAGTCACCTTTCGATCACAACAGCGGCCGATTTTCAGAAACTGTAGTACAATGGTAGATATGGTGGTTGAAAGTGGCCGACCAAGGATATTTTCGTATTTCGACTGTCCCCGCATATGTCACTTTTATGCCACAACTACATAGCGTAGAGCATTGGTGTTTGTGTATGGAAGTAGAATCGTATCTCATGTAGTGCACTATGGTTGTTAAATGTCGGTAGCTATGGGGGTGTGGGAGATATGGGGGTTGAAAATGATCGACCTGTGGCAATTTCATACTTCTGCCAAAGACAAAAGTGTCATGGTGTATCACTTTTCAGCGAAAACTATAGACTGTCTCCGCATATGTCACTTTTCTGCCACAACTACATAGCGTAGAGCATTGGTGTTTGTGTTTGGTAGTAGAATCGTATCTCATGTAGTGCACTATGGTTGTTAGATGTCGGTAGCTATGGGGGTGTGGAGAAATGGGGGTTGAAAGTGGTCGATCTGTGGCAATTTCATACTTCTGCCAAAGACAAAAGTGTCATGGTGTATCACTTTTCAGCGAAAACTATAGATCACAGATAACTGGCGTTTGTGTGTAGTAGTAGCACAGAGTCACCTTTCGATCACAACAGCGGCCGAATTTCAGAAACTGTGGTACTGTGGTAGATATGGTGGTTGTAAGTGGCCGACCAAGGATATTTTCGTATTTCGACTGTCTCCGCATATGTCACTTTTCTGCCACAACTACATAGCATAGAGCATTGGTGTTTGTGTTTGGTAGTAGAATCGTATCTCATGTAGTGCACTATGGTTGTTAGATGTCGGTAGCTATGGGGGTGTGGGAGAAATGGGGGTTGAAAGTGGTCGATCTGTGGCAATTTCATACTTCTGCCAAAGACAAAAGTGTCATGGTGTATCACTTTTCAGCGAAAACTATAGATCACAGATAACTGGCGTTTGTGTGTAGTAGTAGCACAGAGTCACCTTTCGATCACAACAGCGGCCGAATTTCAGAAACTGTGGTACTGTGGTAGATATGGTGGTTGTAAGTGGCCGACCAAGGATATTTTCGTATTTCGACTGTCTCCGCATATGTCACTTTTCTGCCACAACTACATAGCATAGAGCATTGGTGTTTGTGTTTGGTAGTAGAATCGTATCTCATGTAGTGCACTATGGTTGTTAGATGTCGGTAGCTATGGGGGTGTGGTAGAAATGGGGGTTGAAAGTGGTCGATCTGTGGCAATTTCATACTTCTGCCAAAGACAAAAGTGTCATGGTGTATCACTTTTCAGCGGAAACTATAGATCACAGATAACTGGCGTTTGTGTGTAGTAGTAGCACAGAGTCACCTTTCGATCACAACAGCGGCCGAATTTCAGAAACTGTGGTACTGTGGTAGATATGGTGGTTGTAAGTGGCCGACCAAGGATATTTTCGTATTTCGACTGTCTCCGCATATGTCACTTTTCTGCCACAACTACATAGCATAGAGCATTGGTGTTTGTGTTTGGTAGTAGAATCGTATCTCATGTAGTGCACTATGGTTGTTAGATGTCGGTAGCTATGGGGGTGTGGGAGAAATGGGGGTTGAAAGTGGTCGATCTGTGGCAATTTCATACTTCTGCCAAAGACAAAAGTGTCATGGTGTATCACTTTTCAGCGAAAACTATAGATCACAGATAACTGGCGTTTGTGTGTAGTAGTAGCACAGAGTCACCTTTCGATCACAACAGCGGCCGAATTTCAGAAACTGTGGTACTGTGGTAGATATGGTGGTTGTAAGTGGCCGACCAAGGATATTTTCGTATTTCGACTGTCTCCGCATATGTCACTTTTCTGCCACAACTACATAGCATAGAGCATTGGTGTTTGTGTTTGGTAGTAGAATCGTATCTCATGTAGTGCACTATGGTTGTTAGATGTCGGTAGCTATGGGGGTGTGGGAGAAATGGGGGTTGAAAGTGGTCGACCTGTGGCAATTTCATACTTCTGCCAAAGACAAAAGTGTCATGGTGTATCACTTTTCAGCGAAAACTATAGATCACAGATAACTGGCGTTTGTGTGTAGTAGTAGCACAGAGTCACCTTTCGATCACAACAGCGGCCGAATTTCAGAAACTGTGGTACTGTGGTAGATATGGTGGTTGTAAGTGGCCGACCAAGGATATTTTCGTATTTCGACTGTCTCCGCATATGTCACTTTTCTGCCACAACTACATAGCATAGAGCATTGGTGTTTGTGTTTGGTAGTAGAATCGTATCTCATGTAGTGCACTATGGTTGTTAGATGTCGGTAGCTATGGGGGTGTGGGAGAATATGGGGGTTGAAAGTGGTCGACCTGTGGCAATTTCATACTTCTGCCAAAGACAAAAGTGTCATGGTGTATCACTTTTCAGCGAAAACTATCAGATCACAGATAACTGGCGTTTGTGTGTAGTAGTATCACAGAGTCACCTTTCGATCACAACAGCGCCCGAATTTCTGAAACTGTGGTTGTGTGGGATATATGGTGGTTGTAAGTGGCCGACCAAGGAATTTTCGTATTTCAACGAAAGGCATGTGTCTCCGCAGATTTCTGTTTTCTGCCACGACTACATAGCATAGAGCATTGGTGTTTATGTGTGGTGGTAGAATCGTGGTCTTTTGTCGTGCACTATGGTTGTTAGATGTCTGTAGCTATGGGGGTGTGGAAGATATGGGGGATGATAATTGTCGACAAGTGGCAATTTCATATTTCTGCCAAAGACGCATGTGTCACGGTGTATCACTTTTGAGTGAAAACTATCAATCGCAGATTACCTGCGTTTTTGTGTGGTAGTAACACAGAGTCACCCATCGATCACAACGTTGGCCGAAATTCGGTAACTGTGGGAGTGTGTGAGATATGGTGTTTGAAATTGGCGATCATGAATATTTTCGTATTTCATCCAAATACTTGTGTGTATCCGTAAATTTTACTTTGCTGCCGGTACTACATAGTGCATAAGACTGGTATTTGTGTGTGGTAATAGTATCCAGTCTCCCATCGTGCACTATGGTGGTTAGATGTCTACAGCTGTCAATATGAATACATTACAATCACGAACGAAGTTGTGGATACCAGCTACTATATTATAATTGTGAAAGTAAGTTTCTGTCTTTTTGTTTCGTTTTGACGACTAAATGGCTATATCAATATTGATGGAATTTAACAATGAAATAGTGTAGGAAGGACACAGGACATTTTTTCGATATGAATAACAGTTTTAGTCACGAAATTTTAAGAACTTATCGAATGATGAAAGACAGACAGATTCGTGTGATAGTCTGTAATTTTACGTTGGTTGCTCAGTAGCGCAGTCTGTTAGTGTTGATTTGTTAATAAATTTCGATAAGAAACAAAACTTATTATTTAGTATAGAAGTCAATTTGCCCTGCACTGTACTATTCATTTGTGTCTGTATAAAAGTTTCTGGCACCAATTTGTCTTCCTTTTTGACATGCCTTACGGACGTAAACCTGGCCTGAGGTGCAAGTCTAGAAGACAATGTGCTGCTATTAGATTATAAGATTCAGATGCTCAGGTTGAAGAAAGAAGAAAAAAACCAAGCTGAAATATAGCTGCAATCAGTTAACCCCCCCCCCCTCCCCCCACACACACACATCCCCGCACCTTCGCTTACTTTTCTGTTTTAAAATATGTTGTAAATTGATTCTCTTCATGAGACAGATTAGACGATAGGATGATATAATGATGGCTTTCCATCATATTATGTCGACTCGGTGTTGTTTGGGACAAATCTTATGTTACTAACAGTTTTCTATATCCAATTCTGGCAATGAAACTCCAAGTCCACGCGTACGAAGTCGCGGGTAACAGCTAGTATATTTAAAAACATTCTCGTGTAACTAGAGCTGCCAGAACATTCAAAGAACATGATGCATGCATTGGACACAACTGTGTACAACATTATCAATTGCAAACACAGATTAGACCCGACGTGGCAACCTTCAACAAAGTTATTCTATTTTGTGATCAAGCTTTTAAAATAGATGAGTAGCTCTTCTAACCAAAGGAAATCAGCACATTATCAATGGCTGGCTGAGCAGAAATATTACTTGCAGTCAAATTATCCAGCAAGTACAGCAGCCTAGTATGTTTCAACACAAGAATATCTCAAATGTAGACATGAACAAATTTCAAATTCTACATTTCTTATGTTTCAATGCCTTCCAGATGAAGCTATAGAACCCTTCTTATCCAAACTGGCCCACCTAATCCCACCAAGAGAAGGCCTACTGATTTGGATTTTGTTACATTTTCCCAAAAACATTTCAACTGTGGTAGGTAATTAAATAAACTTTATTTTCACTATTTAATTAATTAATTAGCATAAAATAAGTAATTATAATTACAGAGCATTGTATTGTCAATGGGACCGAGAATGATTCGAAAGTTTACATACAATCAGACATAGGGTGTTTGGTAAAACATCGATTGTAAGATTTTTTTGCTTTGAGATTTATGCTTTGTCTATGCAGAGTTTGTGGAATGAGAGGATTGGGGATAAGGATTGGCAAGGAACTCAGATATGGCATTTTGAAGCAACCACCCTGACATTTTTCTTGAGTAATTTTGGAAATCATAGAATATTAAAATCTTGATGGCTAGATGGGGATTTGAACCCATTAATGCCAGGTCCCAGCATTACCGCTCATTCAGTGGTCTCAGTATCTATGTTATAACTCTCCACAGGTCAATCAAAATGATGTATACTCCACGATGTGTTGCGATGAGTTACGGGTGCTCTACAGGATTCGCCACAAACAACCCTTGCATCGTCAACCATTTGAGATCGCCACAAAATGGAGAAAATTGCTGGTCTGAATATCCTCCTCATAATTTCCATATAAAGAGTAAAGTTAAGAACTTCAGCTTTCCAAATAGAAAGGGTCAAAACTTAACAGTTAAAGAATATGGTAAAAGATGTATGGCCACACTTTGGAAAAAAGGGGCTCCAGCAATTTGATGTCAGTGCTTGTGGTGCAGACGAGTTCATTAGACATATGATAGAAGTCTGTCTACTGAGATCATATAATAGTGGCCTGAATGTTCTGCTTCAAGTGATTCCAAGTGCAGTGAACTGATTTTCAAATACAGATATATAAATTAAGCCCATAATTATTGTTTATTTTCTATAATTTATGTGTAAAAGTTGTAGAATAACAATACCAAGAACTGAAAAAGCTTACTTTTTAGGACACAGTAAGGGTATACAACTTACGTATCATGAATTGTCCTATCACATGGACTCCTGGATCGAATGCTTAACCGATCATCAGAAATAAAATCCTTCATGTAAGCTGTAGGTGGTGTTGCTGAACCAACAGATATCTGATCAGTTAACCTTGCATTCGTCAGACTATCACTAGCCCAATCCTGCAACAGTAATTAACAATATATATGCATAAGAAAAGTAAAAATGGAACTACAAATCACTTAAAAATGTTTAAAAGTTAATAATACAATTAACTGAGAGTCAGGAGTAAAACTTGTAACCGCTTGCAGTAAAATAAGTTATAAAAAATTCAAACCTGATGACTACCCTCTCCTCTAACATGCTTCCGAACGGTTTTAAGGTTCTTTAGGTTTTTTTAAAATCTGATTTATTCATAACTATACTAAAAGAAATTAAAGTGATAGAGTAAACAAAACAGCATAAAGGATGACTGAATATTGCCGGTGTTAAGTTAGAGAGTAATCTAGAGTGGTAAATGGTGGTGCAGATAGCAAGCATGTTAAAGGTAAATGACCAAGTGTGGTGGGTGGGCGGTTAACCTTCTGGCATCGCATTCGGGAGGACACTGGTTTGTATCCCCGTTCAGGTATTCAGATTTGGGTTTTCCATGGTTTCCCCAAATCGCTCCAGGCGAAGACTTCCTTCAAAAGACCATGGTCCAATTCCTTCCTGTTCCTTGTCCCCGCCTCTAATGAGCACGACGTCGACAAAATGTAAAGCGATAAGTGAAAGAAAGGGGGGTAAATGAAGGAGGGAAAAAATAGGATAAAAGTGAAATAAAAATATTTGTAACATATAAAATATGGTATAATATAAAAATGGGATTGGGAATGGTATTATTGGAAACTGAAAATGGAGTGGATTGCAGTTTCAAGAAGAGGCAGTTATTGAGTAGAAGTGGTTTAGGCAGCTATTGTATGATTTAGTTTTTGTATGTGAGAGTTCAGCCAGAGAGCACTCAGCCTGAGACGAGTACAGGAGATTGTACAATGGAAGCACTCTTGTTTCACTCAACCCCCACCATTGGTTACAAAGGATATTTACTAGCCCATTAAGTAGATTCTTCTACAGGTGCACTAGACTTGCAACATGCCTTAATTATGAGATCTTGACTTTGTCTTTGCCCTATTGCCTTCTGCTTTGGTGATATATTTACTTTCTCTATTCCCACGGGATTAATTTGGCTTGTGGCACAGTCTTGTTCCACAATTAGTGCTGAAATAGAGTTCAGAGTAACCCGGTATGTATAACTGGTATATTATTAAAAATAAGATAGGATTGGGAAAAGTAACCCACCACTTACCAAAGATGAAGACAGGAGATGTAGAAAAACACAAAAATCACAAACACACTTCACAATATTTTGGGTAAAAATCTTACTCATTTCATTGAAGGTGGATGGAAATACAACAAAATACATGAAACATTGTTTTCAAATATCATATTCTATTATCTCATGAAATATTTTGTACTTCATACAAAATTAATTAAGGACATAATAATAATAAAAACCTAACTTAATCCACAACCCAGGGGTTGGTTGAATCCTCCAGAAAGCAACTGTGTCAGAGGTAGGACAATCAGTCCTTTACGATAAGTCCTACAGTTTAATACGGAAACTGAACCACAGAACATCCTGGCTAGTTCATATGACCAAACATAACTCTTAAATGACAAAGGATAGGGAAAATGACTCGTCACTCATCAAAGTTGAAGGCTGCGATGAGTAAAACACATCTGAGACAAACAAAAACATTTAAAAATTCCTTGCTCTGCTGGGATTTGAATCTGGGACCAAGCTCTGAAATTAACCAATGAGCCATGAGACTGGTCAAGAGTATGATACGTATTCAGAAATATTTATGTGGCATAGAATGATTATGATAAAAATAAAAAAAACTAAGTCAATATAAAATCAAAAAGAGGATGGGGAAAGTAAGTTGAAAGTTGAAGTAGAAGAAATAAGGCAATACAAATAAAAACAACATAAATACACTTGCACAGTAGTTTGATTAATTCCTTAACTATGCGAGAGGCACACGATACACATGGCAAGGCTCTTAGGTGGAAATCTTTGAAACCTTTCTTTATGACTGACCTGAAATACCTGCTTAAGATTGGAGACAAAGTGAAATTGGAGGTGAAATATAGCAAGAAAACTATGACTATGGAATCACAAAATTACTGGAATTTACGATATATAAACACAAATAAAAATTCAAAGTAGCAGTATTATATTGAGTCTGATAAAAATAAAGGAATAAAAAAATAGAAATATGTTTATCAGTCATTCAGTATTAAGGGAGACTAAAACAAGGATGATTTTTGATATCAAGGGTATACTAGTAATCTAATTCCCACCGTTATAATTTAGAACGGAAACACTGTGACAGAAACAATATGGCACTGTGAAAACTGCATGAGAAGCCACCAAATAGTTTAGCTATTGGGTTAAACAGTTCAGTGGTAGGACTGTAGGAGGTCATTGTGACAGTGTGCATGCTGAAAGTTTTACAATGTCTGTTGAAGTGGAAGAATGCTGGTGGTGGTTTGGAAGAGTCTTGAGCTAAGTACTTGGGGACCAAAATAATTTTAAGCCTGGGAGGCTGCCTAAGCATTTACAGGAGGTAACGGGAAGATCTTTGAAAATAAAGAGGCACATTTCAGCGAAGGAATTTAGGAAATAACCATGATGAAGGATTTGGTTAGTGGACTATAGAGCAGAAGAGAACTGAGTGACAAAGAAGGCCGTCTATTAGTTTTAAGTGGAGCCAGACATGAGTTGTGAGGTGAGGCGTAGCAAGAGAGATTTGTTTCTGTACATATTATGTGAAGTAGTATTGGCGAATCAGGGTTTGTGACAGATGATAGGAGCACTTGATTGCGATTCTTTCCATAAAAAGATGCCTCTGCCATGGGTGGCTAGGTTGTAATGAAGAGGAGGAGTGCTGTGGAAGAGATGGTAACTGCTGATGAAATTAATCCTATTACTGGACGTGTCAGTTGTACATCAACACGTCTCACATACATCAACTAGTCTGTTCTGCTACATTAGTTCTTGTATAGGCCTCACCACTAACCAGCTGTACACTATGGCTAAATGAAAAAACAGTTTACAGCTGCCCTTACGAATTTCCACAACTACAACAACCTAAGCAAATACTTCTTTGTCAATGCTATTAAGAGCCTTCCCACAACACACCAACCCTTATGAACTCCATTGACTGGAATTAGCTAACTATTATATTATTAAAACCAATTATCCCTCTTTGCTCATACCTTGCTACTGGTAAAACTGTCACTTTTTTAAATAATTTTTCATTCATTTGATTTACACATTTCTATAGGTCCAAAAACTAGTTTATATTTAGTTTTAATTATTACTATGAACTCTTTAATAATATTTATTGACATTTTCAATGATGTTATGATTTAGTATTTAATTTCTCTTTTTGTTATCTTCCTCCACCACTTTCTCAATGTCAATGTATATTATAATTCATTCAGAAGTGAAGATTTCACACTTGCATACCTGCTATATAAATCATGTCTCTCTCAAATAATTAGGTGGCCATTCAAATTATTTTTTAATTGTGTTTATCTACTTTTTATTGGTAGACTCACAGTACTCCTTTCTCCAACTTTGATGAATAATTGGTTTACTTTTGCTATAATTTTTAGTATAGAATGATTGTAAATGAAAACCAACGACCATTCCTTAAAATCTGGGTTATCACATTGTTTTGTGGAATGATATAAGAATTCAATTTTTACCTGAAGTACACAGCTTCCCTCATCTCCAAAAACTTGATTGTAACTAGGATCAGCAAAAAGGTCAGGACAACTATGTTGATTCTTCGAAACCACATTTATTTTTGATTGGAACTTTTTACGCTGTTTGAGAGTTTTTGGTGGAGCCATTTCTGAAGAGCAAATTTCATCTGAAAGGGGAGAAAAAACATTTTAAGTGTGTGTGTATAAAATGATATTTATTTATCTATCTTATGACCATGCACAAAATCAATAATACAGTGTAACATTAAATTATAATTAAAATTCAAAGTCAACATGGTGCAGCCAATCTAGAGCTTCATCCACAAAGATGACTTCTGCTACAATCATAATTTTTAAACAGAGCTTTTTCATATTTTTAGTAAAAAAGGAGAACATTTGTAGGTAAAACAAGAATGAAAGAAGTCTGAAATTCTTAGATTTAATTACCTGACACAATTTAAACCAAATAAAGAAAGAATTATTATGGAGACTCATGACTGACATTTTTCCCATCAGTGAGAATAATAATGGAACAGCAAACAGTGTTAAAGAAAATATAAATCAATATGCAGATAGAGAAAGATAATCCACTGCTTACCTTAAGTGAATACAAGAGAGCTCTAATTGAAAAATAAAAATGTTAACAAACATATGCAATACTTTTAGTAACCCTTAATCATGTGAGCGAATAAATGATATTATGCAGAAAACATGGAACAATCACACTATGAACAAGACAAGATCATTGGTTACTGATGTAGGATATGACAAAATTGGTAAGGAGGATGTAAGGGGCAAAACTGCTACCGGGGTTGGGAGTAGAGTTTAGTACCTTAACTAGCAGTCCACTTGAAATGAAAGTTCTCCGACGTTAATAATTTTGAATGACCATGTAGCCTTTCTGGATTCTTAACTGAGATGCGTACAGGTCGCCACTAAATTTGTTTAAAACACAAACTTAGAAACGTTTTCAGTCTACTATGAAATAGAAAAGTTCACTTTGATAGAAAAATTTTAAGTTTATTTTTAAAAAAGTCACATTTCCAAAATTTGCATTCTACAGTGGAGTAGGCGATCGAACAAGCATTTCCAGAAAATTGTAGGTTGTGGAGAGAAATGATACCGACCGAATAAAAAAAACCATTTTGAAATTTAAAAGTTCTTAGTAGTCATTGAAATCACGATCTGTTACAAGTGCACCCACATGGTGGATACACGTTTCCAGGCTAGCACAGCAAAACCGACTCGCAACAAATCACTTGACACAGAGTTACCTTACATAGCGTTCCCGGAGTAAAGACTGAAGACAAAACAATAAAGACCTCCCCTACCTCGGGGCTCCCGCTAATATAGACGCCAACTGTACACCTCATTTATACTGCCGCTTAGCAAAAATGTGTAAATGATCCAAATTATAAAAAGTATTCAAACTTCGACAGCATATATTCTTATCTTCAAGATGCTTAAAGGATGTTTAGTGAGAAATTTCGAGTAATTAGTTTTAATTTTAATTTGCGTAGTGATACGACCTCCTAACGCAATTGGGGATTTACCTAAATGTTTGAATTTATTCGAATTTTCTAGAAATACTGCTGAATTTCAAATTACCTGAATAAAATTAGTGTCAAAACGTTCTACAAAAATTCCTGAGTTTAATGGTGTAAATTACACTGAGATAGGTGGCGAGATAGTGAAGTTACAGCTTAGACAAGATTTGGTAAAATAACTGTTTAGAAGTCATGGTTTTTCATTAATAATTATTAACATATAGTTTGTATCGAAAAGGAAAAATTATCGGGATTTTCTTTGAATTTAGTTACATTTTTTAAAATTTGTTTTATCTCTGGAAGTGACTTGGTTTGGTTGCAATTTTTTTTTTTTTTTAACTGCTTTACGTCTCTTTTTAACATTGAGGTCTTTAGAGACGGGAAAGGATGGGGGGCAAGGATGGGGGCAAGGAATGGGAAGGAATTCGGCCATGGCCTTTTGAAGGAAGCATCCCGGCATTTGCCTGGAGTGATTTGGGGAAACCATGGAAAACCCAAATCTGGATGCCCGGACGGGGATTCAAACCGCCGTCCTCCCGAATGTGAGGCGAGAATGCTAACCATAACACCGCCCCGCTCGGTTGGTTGCAAATAAATCCTAAGTGAACCACGTGTGTTTAGTGATGAAATATTTTAAAAACCTATATAAAATCTGTTCTACTGCATCAAATGTTCTGAAATTTAAATATGTGATACTAGATTTTTGGTTCTTTTAGAAAATCTACTTTTTATTTTGGGAAATTACTAGGAACCTATGATAAAAAATGTTAAAAGTGAAGTGCATTTATCGAAGTGTTTAAAAATTTATTTATGCTATTTACACGGTCAGAAACTACGAAATTTTAGTTAATTTAGCTTTCTTTTGGATTATTATTATTTTGAAGTTACTTTATTTCACTTAAAAGTGTTCAGAAATAGTGAAATGGTCACGTAGCAAAAATCTGTTGTTTACAGGTTGGATTATAATGGATTATCTAATTCCAGGTTAGTTAAAAGTTTCTTTACTCTTATAAAAAGTTTATTTCATGCTTTTATTAAATGGTGTGGGTCTTTATGGCATTTAAAATGGTTTATTTAATAAAGTAGATTGTGGTGTCAGCTTCTATTGAAATGTTCCAATCATAATCTGTACTTGTAATGAAATCTATGTGTTTAAATGAAAGCTTACTTCCTCCCTTATACTTGAAGCTAAGAAACTAGAATTTAGCAAACTAATAATGGGAGGGGTTTCCTCTCCACCAGTAGTCCTCAGGGTTTATTAAAAAGGTTATTTCCGTTTTAGCTCTTATTTATTCTCTCATGTGATAATGGAGTAAGCCAACATATTAGGAATTTCTCTTCATTGTGTTTTCTGTGATAGCTGCTCCCACGTCTACTTTGTAAAGAGATGAGTTTACTGTCTTTGTATTTTTATTTCAATTGAAAGCTTACTTCCTATTTCCTTGTTTGCACTGACGATCTTTCCATTAATTATAGACCAATTAATAACTTTGTATCTAGGTTTTTCAGCAAACAGAAAAGTGGTTTATTTATTTATTTTTAAATAATAGCAACACTTCATTGAACATTAGATACTGTGGGTTAGTAGAAGAAAGCTTGGGTCAGATAAATGGTGACATGAAATATGACTGGAGAACATGCAGAAACCATTTTTAAATATGAATTTTAAATCAACCTGGGAAAAATCTGAAATACAAAACACTGTATTTTCCTGTTAATAGTATTTTTTAATAATTTAGCAATTTTAAAGGGTTGTTACTGTTACATAAATTTTGTGTAATTGTTGTTATTTAAAGTCATGAAAACATTATAAAATAAATAATTTTTTTACACTTTTCATCTTATCAAGACTGTTGTGATAAAAACGGGTGAAGTGGGAGTAGAGCCTCATACATATTAATTTAATTGCGATGGAGCTAACACTCCGTTGGTAAATCCCGCAGTCATCCATTTACCCCTTTTTATATACATTTTTTTTACAAAAATTCCTTTATAATTACAATGTTAAATTCCTCCACCATTTACTATTCTGATTTACAAATTTTAAAATTCCTTAAGCGTTTTGGGAAAATTATTCATCACTACACTTGGTAATTATTTTTTTCCAATCCCGGACACCCTTACCAACAAAAGAAAACCTCCCCACCCCCTTATGCATGAAATCAAGTACAAGCTTGTGGTCATGATCATCTTTCCCCTTCCATGCACTACATATTTTCTAACAACCTACTAAGATATAGATGTGGTCACAAAAATCAAAGATTCACACATCTTCCATGCCACTTCAATGTGTGCTGTGTTACTGTTAGTCCATTAGTGCGCTCGTTCAATTTCAAACAAATAGGTAGTAACTGCAGCATCCATGAGGATGCAATGGATTATAAACTAAGATCACCTTAGTACATCATTGTAACTGCAAAATAAAAACTTTTTATACCGTTGCTTGTAATTTACAGACTGTCCTAGATGAGTCATATTTATAGAACCTTTTGTTTAAATACATTATGTGGTTAATACTGGAAACAAAATTTCGAGTTCTCATTTGATATTACTTGATAAAATTTTAAATCTGATATTTGGTTTTGGGTTAATGAAGAACACAATGTGTGAATTTGAACTTTGGAACTTATTATGTTTACAAGCCAGAGTCCTAGGCAGAAAAATGGATAGTACACTGATAACAATTGGGCTCTATTTCCTTTAGGTGTGGAGCCCTAAAAGTATCATCTAGATAAAATTCTTTTCTATACAAGTCATTATACATTGATACATATAACATAGTCTGTAATAGTCTACATTTTATCAGGCCTAAGGAATTTATAGAAAAAAATACTGGATCAATTTAACTGTCCGTTTAATTTCACAGCATAATGGGCATATAATGGATTCTCAGGAATCCTGAATAGAAAAGTACACCAGAAATACAAGTTTTTTGGCTTAGTCACAGTAGAGACACAAAATAGTATAATTTCCATTAACATCCTTCTTCACAGGCTGCATCTGTTTTGTACACAAATTTATCATTTTCCTCTCTCTTCCAACCAACTCTCCATCACCACTTTTGTCCAATTGTCTCCTCTATTTCGCTCAGATTTTGCTTACTTTTCCTCTGAACTGGTTACTTTGAATCTTTATTTCATGCATACTCTTTTGTATTCTATACTGGGTTAGCCTAAATGATTAATCTAGTTTCAAAACGCTGTGTACTTAAAAGTATATGACCTGCAAAAACAAGTGATACATGAAAAGATACATAAACTCACCAAGTTTAAAAGATCGCTTGATGTCTGGTATACATGCTAGTTGGCAGCAAAGAACAAGATGGCGTAAAAGTATGAGAAGAGTTTTTGTGCGTTAGAACATGCGAAGAATAAGGTGCAGCATGCATTCATACAAAAATCTGCTCCTTTTCACAAGAGCATTTTACATTGATTTCACCAGTTTCATGACTCCGGTTGTCTTTGTAAACGGACCAGCACAGGGAAACCACGAGTCTCTGACAAAACCTTGGAGCACACGAGACAGATCTACAGTCCCTGGCCATATTATTAGACGCACTGCAAATCTTTAGTATTATTTGTAATAATTACGTGTTGAGTACTATTTCTCATGCAATTAATCATAAAATTTATAACAGTTATTTAGGGCAATTAGTTAATTGTTGAATTTTATGTCTATTGTTGCTATTTGACATTGGATTGTTGATTTATTGTGGCTATCAGTCTGCATAGTACAGTGTACAGGTACGGACCTGTTCAGTGGCGTTCTCGCGTGTAACTGCTCTGTTTCTTTGTTCACTTTTATTATCATTTGTGTAATATCTACATCACAAGAGATTGTTTAATAACCAGATATTACTGATTGTGACCTTTAAAAATGGGCAAAAGAGGAGATAGTACACCACGTAAAAAAGCAGAAGTCAAAGCCCTCGTTAATACAAAAATGTATTCCAATCAGGAAATTTCACGAAGGTTGAAATTATCCGAAGCTAGCGTAAGGCGTATAAAGAAGAAAATTGATTCAGGTGAAGAATTGAGCTCCAGAAGGAAGAATAAATGTGGAAGAAAGCCAATTTTCACCCCAAGGTCAGAAATATTTCTCAAAAGAATTTGTCTAGAAAAGAGATTTGCAACAACGAAACAGATAAAATCTCAACTCGAAGAGGCTAATGTGAATGCATCTGAACGCACTGTTCGCAGAAAGTTGAAGGATATTGATTTCAAGGCTTGTCGACCCGCTAGACAAACCAAGTTAACAGCCGCAATGAAAGCAAAATATCTGAAGTGGGCTAAACAGTGGTGTGATAAGGATGTGGACTTCTGGAGAGCGGTAATTTAACTTTAAAATTATTATTTGCAATATGATAGAAGCTATGTACATTTATTCATAATATATTAATTAAGTTTCTTGATTTTTAAAGGTATGCTTCAGCGATGAAAGCACGTTTGAAATTTTAAGTAACAAATGCCAGCATGTGCGTCGTCCAAGAGGAGAAAAATTCTATCCCGACTGCATTTTTCAGACCGTAAAACACCCAAAAAAGGCAATGATTTGGTCTGTCATCAGTGGCAAGGGTACACTACATCTTTATGTTGTTAAAGGTATAATGAGGCAAGACCAGTACAATGAAGTCTTGCAAAAACGGTTAATACCGCAGGTCAGAGAATGGTTCCCGAATGGGGAACCATTTATTTTTATGCAGGATGGCGCTCCCTGTCACACAGCCAAGTCGGTAAAAACCTTTCTGAACGAACAAAATATCCCTCTGTTGGACTGGCCAAGTAACAGTCCCTACATGAACCCCATAGAAAATGTATGGGAACTGATGTAGAGGGAGATGGCAAAAGATGTCATCACGACAAAAACGCAGCTCTTAGAGTAGATCATCCAGGTGTGGTATCATCATCCACAAATGCAGGACACTGTACAATCCTGCATCAACAGCATGCCGCGTCGTATTAAGGCTCTCATAGCTGCGAAAGATGGCTCAACAAGATATTAAAACTAATGTTTTCATTTTCGCAATATTTTAATGTTTTGTTGTGATTATTGAAATAAAATATTTTCAACAAATACTGTGTTTTATTTATTTCTTATATCACCTGTGTCATGAAGCAGACTACACATAATAATTTTATTGCAATTTATGTATTAAAACTCTTATTTAGTTAGCCACACATCAAAATTTGCATAAAAACTTTAGTGCGTCTAATAAATTGGCCAGGGACTGTATGTGCACAATCCACAAAAATCAACCGTTCATGCCAGCCATGAACTGGTCATTCTGCAGAAAACAGTGTGGCATGTTTAGCATAGGCATTTGCTTTTCGAACCTTAACATGTGCAATTGGTACAACATCTGCCCCAGATGATTATTGCAGCCATTTTGATTTTTGTACCCGAATGCTGGAAGCTATGGAAAATGAGGAGGACATAGTGTGAAACTTTATATTCAGTGATGAGGCGATTTTTCACCTGTCTGGAAAGGTGAATTGTCAGAATGCGAGTGTGTCGGGTACTGAATTGTTGCATACCTTCGTGTAGCTCGAATGGGTTTTGCCAAAAGTGAATGTCTTCTGTGCCATATCAAAGAGAAAGTTGTTTGGGCCCTTTTTCTTCATCGAGCAGACGATGACAGGATCAGTGTACCTGGATATGTTGCAGGTGTGGTTGTTTCTGAACTGACTATTGACTCATCCACTTTCACCCTATGATCAACATATCCACTTTCTCCCTACAACTTAACGGGGCTTCACCTCACTGGAGTACAAATGTCCACAACTTTCTAAACAGACAACTGTCACAGTGCTGGATAGGGTGCACTAGTCCGAGTAATGTTCCTCTGTTGTTGCCGCCCAGGTCATCAGATATCACCCCATGTAATTTCTTCTTGTGGAGTTATGTGAAGAAGAAAATTTATGTACTCCCAATACCAACAAGCAAGAATTATAGGAATGGAGAACTGCTGCTGTGATGGCCATTGATAGAAACATGCTACCGAACGTATGGATAGAACTGGATTGCCATTTGTATGTGTGCTGGGTGACTAAGGGCACACACATTGAACATTTATTACATGTACCAGAAACTTGATGAGTTTATGTATCTTTTCATGTATCACTAGTCTTTGTAGGTCATATACTTTTCAATTGTGCTGGGTGACTAAGGGCACACACATCGAACATTTATTACATGTGCCAAAAACTTGGTGAGTTTATGTATCTTTTCATGTATCACTAGTCTTTGTAGGTTATATACTTTTCAATACACAATATTTTGAAATCTGATGAACCATTTAGGCTAACGCTGTATCCCACTACTGTCTAAATCTATACCATCTGAGTCTTGCCTTCTCTATCCTTTAAAGTGCGGTTTCCTCTTTCAGTGAGTTTCTTACCTTAACAGTCTTTGTCCTGTCCATTATTGTGACTACTATTCTGCTTCTGGGAAATTTCATTTCACTCACCTGTAGCTTACTGATATACTACTTCGTCACTGTCCAGATTTCGGCAGAATATGTGAAAATAGCAAAAAAGTATACACCATAAATAATGTTGTTTCTCTGTGGCACATTCTTGCTTAAAATCAGACTTCTTAAACTTCTGCAAAATATTCCTACCCACTTCTCTTTCAAATATATCAGTATTTGTTACACTTTCATCCACAACACTATCCATGTATTTAAAACTGTTCATCTTTTTTATCTTTCAATTTCCCTGGTTAACCTTTCCTTCTTTCTGGTTGTGTGATCTTATATCCATCGTTCTTTGTATTAAATTTCATGACACATTTCTATAAATAAAAATGCCATCTACAAACAACTGTTGTTGTGAATGTTATTCCCCAAAAGTGTTTCACCTATATGGTGTGGGGCATCATCAGTGGCTGTAAATGTGTAGTTTTACAGGTGTGTCATTATAAATTATTACATACAAATCATTTTCTACATACACACACTGTATTTACAGGTACGGTAACAGTCTTCACAAGGAGGCTTGGAACACCACTTTATGCACTTTTACACATCTTTTTGTACATGTATTACTGTTTAGCACTTTTACCGACTTTTTAATAAACACTTGGAAGTATATTCAATTACAATATCAAAAAATACAAGCCTTTAGTTGTTGCTGCACATGCATGTGAAACACAGCATTTTTACCTGTGTTGTTATGATTGCAAATGCAGAAGTGCCAAGGGAGCGTCCATAAACTATGTAGCTCCATTTTAGCTTTCTGTGAACTCTCCATCTCTCTCACGTAGCATGTAGCTTTTTTGCCTTTTGAATCCAAAAGACATTTTGTACTGTTTTCTCTTGTCAGACTATTGCAAATTGTATACTGAGATAATTAAATGAAGGAAATAAATATTCACATGCTGTTGTGTTTACTGTACCTCATTTTAACTGTGAAAAATAATATGAATGGAAAACTACATGGTTTGGCTCGGGACCCCCCTCTCCCCTTGTAGCACAGCTTAGCCTTGTAGCCAACCCAACCCTCCCCCCTTTCTCCCCCCTAGACCGAGTCACGTAGTTTATAGATGCTCTCCAACCTAGTTTCATTTTTGTTTGTGTTATTGTACCTGTGTTAATCTGTTAAACCATCTCTCTGTTTTGGTCAGCTGCTGTAGTGTTTGTTGTTATTGTTATGAGAGTATTAGTTGTCATGTATAGTGGTTATTTTTATTGTGTTGAATAGTGTTTTATTTGTTAACTAGAGATCGCCCAGTGGTCGAAATTCGACCATAATTCATTAAGTTAATTAGTATTTTTTTTTGTAACAGAGTAATAATTAATGCAAATAGTATTTTGAATTTGTTCTATTGCGTTGAAAAATTGTCTTATCGGTGTCAAGTTTAGTACATACATTCCAACGTAAGCTTCGAATGCATGAAAATGAGGAAAAATCACTTTAATTGTCCTATCGGTATCAAGTTTAGTTCATACATTTTAACGTAAGCTTCGAAAGCGTGAAAATGAGGAAAAATCACTTCAAATGTGGGTAGATGCACACATGTTATTAAGCAAGAAATACACGTTATTATTTCTGTGTGTTTCTTACTCTTAATTTTTGGTCCAGGCTGCATTTCAACCTAACCACAACTGCTATTAGTTACGGTAGACGCCATGCAATATATCTTAGCACTGAAAAACAATATGTCAGCCCGCACAGAGAAATCGTAACTTTTACATGATTTTCTATTCGCATGTGGAAACCAGTTTTTATTCAATTACGAAGACTTAAAAACACGTGGAATAAATGTCAACAGCTATGAACGTGTATTTCTTGCTTAATAACATGTATGCATCTACCCACATTTCGAGTGATGTTTCCTCATTTCAACATTTTCGAAGCTTACGATATACACTTTAAAACACATATTATCGCCTAAGGAATGTGTGTACCAAATTTCAGACAGACAGGATAATATTTGTAGGTTCCGACGTAATGCTAAACTCAGTATATAGACTTTGCTGCCATTCATGTACTCATTTTTTTTTTTAACTACCAGATTTCGTTTAAATGGTGGCTCACCATCATATTACAGCTACATCCATTTGAACTGCATCATTGTAACATCGTATATCTAAATCACGATTTAATGAATTCCGAATATACTCCGTTTCGAAATGTTGCTTCTATGTAAATACAGAGATTAAGCTCGACTCTTTGGTTTCACCAAAGACCACAGAGTAAGCTCGACTCTTTGGTTTCACCAAAGACCACAGAGTATCTCAATGCTGGAAATACCCATGGGAAATACACGTCACATAGTTGGCTCCAATCCGATTTCACTCACACACACGTTCCCGAATTTATTTTCCATTTAATAATGTATCTGTAACATGTTTTAACTATGCTTATAAATTATATTATTTTTTTTTTAACTGTTCACCAAAGATCACAGACATCGCTAAGTGTCGTTGCCTCTTAAAAACAATTGAATGTATACAACGAATGATTTATTTTATTTAATTTAATGTGTTTTTAACACATATTATATGTACATTTTGGCTTTATGCACTTCTTCCCCATATAAACTTTAACTATGCCAAATCTCATACTTCTCCGTGCGCGCAATATTCTGAAAAATGTTTC
Source organism: Vandiemenella viatica (assembly GCA_031002005.1). Taxonomy (NCBI): domain Eukaryota; kingdom Metazoa; phylum Arthropoda; class Insecta; order Orthoptera; family Morabidae; genus Vandiemenella; species Vandiemenella viatica. The sequence goes on from JARYHS010011408.1 coordinate 124,943,466, forward strand.
CAAAGTTTTCGCTTAGCGTATTAATATATAGATTTGGAGTATTCATACATGTGCACCAACAATTAAAGGCATGTATTTTTGATGTTGTAGTTGAATATGCTGCCAAGCGTTGTTTTAAAAGTGGTAAATAGTGGTACATGTATAAAAAAAAATATGTAAAAGTGCATTAAGAGCTTTTCCAGACTGCCATATGAAGACTATCACCACATCTGTAAGTATAGTGTGTATATTGTAAGCTACCCTTCGCTCTATCTTCGAGATTCCGTTAAAATCCGACAAAGTTTGAGGTTAACATCGGTACACGATACCATCATTAAAATCGAGATAACAACACTTTGAGTTCAGGAAAGTAGATAAACCACACATAGCAACCACAAATAAGAAGTTTCAAGTAAAATATAAACCATAAACTTACCTAAATGAGCGTAATCCATACTAATCCTGAAGTAGAAAACACAGGTTTGTTTACACTACCATAGCACTAATTTTCCACTAAATTAAACATTTTAAAGCACTTCAATAATTACAATTCCACCATCTGATATTAAATTCACTAATAACTCGCAGCTCCAGACCGATTTAAAGCAGTAAATATGAAGTTTAATGCATCTCCACATGGAATGCATTCTAACATTTAATTCCACCACATCTAAACAACTTCAAAGCTTTAAAAGTAGATTTAACCAAGTAAAACAACCAGTAAGTTAATATTTTTTAAGTTTCCGGTAACCATCAACAAATAAATAGAAAATATAAGTAAATAGCAGCCAAGAGGTAATGGCGCCGTAAAATCGAACTTTTGAAATTCAATAACTCATAAGCTAACATGTTTAACAGACTAAAAACTTCTCTAAAGTGCTTAAAATAAATAAAGGTTCAATTTAAATTTAGTTTCAGGACACAACCGGCTCTAAATAAAAAGCAGAATATTTGGTGGCACAACGGAAAACAGTAAAATTTAGAAATTCCATAACTACCGATAGAATTAACCGATTTGAAAGTTTTTACATCACTGAGCTCAGCAAAGGCTGGGGAACGATTTGAAAATGGTATTAACTTCAGATTTTAAGGTCTCGAGGTGAAGCATTTTTCCTGTGACGTAGTAGGACATTTAACATTACGCGATTCAAATATGCTTTTAAATTAACCAAACTTCAAAATTCATTTTCACTGGTCTGGAAGCTTTAAAACCCTAACCAAAGACATCACTACACTGGTCTCGTTACGCTCTTCATTCTGTGAATTTCTGGTAGTACACAGTTAACAGGTTCTTTTTCCAGATAGACTATTGTCTCGGCCAGTAGGTCAGTTTGATAAAAGGGACTCGGCCGCCATGTTTTTGTACAGTATATCGAAAGTCTTGGACGGGGTAAGATGTAGAGCTCTGGTTGACGAGTTCGAACAAGACGGGCTAGGAATGCGTGGTGCATGATGGGAAGTTAGGCGTGATGGCACGATGGCCGACCGGAGCCATTTCTGACGGGCGCCATTTCTGAAATTCGGCATAACCTACATATCAGACTAACACTTTTCGACATGTGTTCATAGAAGATTTAAAGTTCATTTGGTGCAGTGCGGTTTGTTCTGTTTCATGATTTGTAATCTTCGGTTGATGATTTTTCTCCGATTGCCATTGCTAACTGTGACTTTTGTAACTTATGTGAAAATTTTCAAGAATATATTTCAGTTATCGGAATTCAGACTTTCATTTCTACATTAGTACCTTTCTTACAGGAGGTTAATCTGTAAGTGGCGACCGCAGTAATTAATACAGTTAGCATTCTCCATGGTTTAAAACGGTAATAGAACTTTTTCAGAACTTTGACAACTTTTGGAAGACTTCGAGTTTAGGTGCTGAAGCCGATACCAACCCCAATATCGGTCAACGTCCTAACAATATATTTGTAGATTCGCACACACCTCCTGAACCATACGACATATTCCGTGTCACATGAATAAGGTAAGAAATCCTAATAATTTATGAGGCTAAATCAAAAAGTAAGTCACACTTTCAAATTATAGACATTTTTGAAGCTACCTACACATAGGCAACACGGCTATGACAACATACAATGGAAGTTCACTTTTCAACATAGTCCCCAAGAGACCGTAAACATTTCTCCGAATTGTTAACCAACTTTTCAATTCCAGATGCATAGAAATCACCTCCAGTGCTATGTAACTACTTGGAGACAGCTGCTTTCATCTCCTCATTGTTTTGGATGAAGATTCCAAAACGTGACGATGTGAAAGAAGCTGTCACCAGTTGGTTATATAGTGCTATAGGTGATTTCTATACATCTGGAATAAAAAAAATTCGTTGACTGTTCCAAGAAATGTTTACCATCTCTTGGGGACAATGTGGGAAAGTGAACTTACATCATATATTGTCATAGCCATGTTGCCTACGTGTAGGTGGTTTCATAAATGGCCATAACTTGGAAGTGTAACTTACTTTCTGATTCGCCCTCATATACGTTTTTGTTCGTCACATGTTTTGCACTCGCCGCAGCCTTCAGCTTTGGTGAGTGACGAGTCATTTTCCGTAGCCTTTGTTATTTGTATGTGTTTAGTAATTTATAAAAATACACATGTAAAACCACACATTTACATCAACTGATGATATACCACATCATAACAGCACAACACATCTGGGGAATAAATAACATTCACAACAAAGTTGTTCATAGATGGCATTTTTATTTATAAAATATTTTAATCAGCAACTGTGGAATACGGCCAACAACTAGACTTGTATTCATACCATACAGTCCTGCAATATCTGCCCAGACTGGTAACTGACTTTTCATTATTAAATTTTGATGGAACTTCATTCCAGTGACAATTTACATACAAATCTATTAATTCTTAATGTAAATTAAATACTTTTGTTGTTTGAAGTAAATTGTTCGGCCGTTCTCTTCACAATATTTACTGACTCTATTTTCAACAGATGAATGCTTTTCCATTCCTCAATGTCTGAAATCAAGTGCTAATTTATGATCATGATTCTTTCTACTCTTCCATAGTATTGGTAATTCTTCACCCAATATCCATTGAGGCCTCATTGCTAAGATACACTTCTTTGCATACCCTACAATTAGTGTATTTGATACCCATAATGTAGATCCCAACCTGTGTACCATTGTGAAGACAGGTTCTGTTCAAACTTTTATAGTTCATTTATAGTTCATAATCATCTTTAAACTGTTTATACTTTTACGGGTGTTCAATTTAAAAGCAAGTTTTCACCTATATCGTCTTGCTAGCCATATTGTAGTTTTTGATGGGCTAAGCTGATGTATTGATATCTTTCTGTGAAATGTATAACTTGTGTTCTATATTATAAGTGTATTTTTGTTTGTGAAATTGGTAGTTTACAAGGTGGAGATTGGAAACTGTCTCAGCATTCACCTAGATGATTGTGGATAACCTCCTAGCCACAACCGGGATAGCCAATACGTGAGGCCGGGAATTTAGCCTGGGCCGGTTGTGTTCGCCCTATTCAGTGTGGTGGCACTTTAACATGGACTGCTGGTTACAACTTTTGCTATCAAATTCAATAGCTGCCAGATTTACTTTTTGCAACAATCTCTCCAAATGGTCCTGAGCAACTCCATTCATCGTCACTCTATGGCCTAATCTGCCAAATGCTTTGGAGACTTCTCATACTACACTAAGAACTTGATCTCCTTAGCTGTTATACTTGAAATACATTGCACACAGCTTACTAACTGCTATTCACATGAATAACATGTCCTGTACCAGTGGTGCTTGGTTACAAAATACTTTTTTTCCCTCAAGACATTCCTGACATAACTAGATATAAAACTGTTTATCAACCTGCCTGTCAATGAGATCAGACTCCCATTCATTATGAACAGGTGTTGCTGCAGCACCTTTCCAGTCCTCAAGTTCATTACAGAGATAAAATCACATAGAGCAAAATCATATAGTCAGTTTTAGAAGAAGTATAGAATTTTGAGGAGATAAATAGGATTTTCTAAGTTGTATTATTAAAAGCATTGTCAAGCATTCCGCCAAAATGTCAACATCACAAAAATAAATGGAAATCCGATAGAAGCATTCTTGAGGAATAAACAAGGATTCAAAATTAAGAGCAGGTTATACTGAGAACGATTAGGAATTACAGTTAAAAATATAAAGCGGTTAGTCAGACATTTAACTTTAAATTTAAGAGATGAATTCATGAGTCTCAAATTCCTTATTTAAGGTGGCAGCCATATTACTTTTTAGGCAGTCTTCTCTCAGTTTACATTGAGGTAAAACTGCGGCAGGTGAGGCGATTAATACCTCTTGAAAACAGGAAGTGTTGCGATGTAGGTCAGAACACCTATTCATAAGAATTGGAATAATTTCATCCTAACTTGGGTAGTGAGCTGTAAGCTTGCTGTGAATGTGCCTAACCTGTAATCTTCATTTGGATTCTATAGTTTGATGTCTTATCTAAATTTTCCTGGTACCATAAAACTGTGAGAGAACTTTTATTTAACAAACTTTGAATTTGAATCAAGTGTATCATGTTATTAATTTTAAATACGAGGGTTGTTTTTTAAGTAAGGGCCGTTTTTGTTTTTTTAAAAAGATACAAACAGTTTTGTAAAAAAACTTTTATTTTCTGATTCTACACACTTTTACCTATTTTTCTAAAAAGTTGCCTTGTTTATTTAAGCACTTGTCATACCGTACAACTAAGTTTTTAATTCCCTCTTCAAAGAATTCGGCCACCTGCTCCGACAGCCAAGAGTTCACGGCCGCTTTCACTTCATCGTCGTCATTGAAGCGCTGCCCGCCAAGATGGTGTTTCAGGTACCAGAAAAGGTGAAAATCGCTAGGAGCAAGGTCAGGGCTGTATGGTGGATGATCCAAAACTTCCCAGCCAAAAGAATCAATCAAATCCCGAATCTTTTGAGAGGTGTGAGGCCTAGCATTATCGTGCAGGAGCAAAACTCCTTTTGTCAGCATGCCGCGCCTTTTGTTTTGAATTGCTCTGCTGAGCTTCTTTAGAGTTGCACAGTAGGCATCTGAGTTGATTGTCGTTCCTCGTGGCATAAAGTCCACTAGCAAAACAACGCGCCGGTCCCAGAACCCAGTTGCCATAATCTTGCGCTTTGACAGTGTCTGTTTGGCTTTGACCTTGACGGGTGAGGTTGTGTGTCGCCATTCCATCGATTGTCACGTGCTTTCGAGAGTGATATGGGATACCCATGTTTCATCTCCAGTGACAATTTGACTCAACATGTCATGCCCTTCTTCCTCGTAACGAATCAAAAAGTCCAATGAAGTGGCAAATCTCTTCCCTTTGTGGTCCTCTGTGAGGAATGTGGGTACACACCGAGAACACAGTTTCTTAAACTTTAGATTTTCAGACACAATTTTGTACAAAACCGATCTTGAAACTTGTGGAAATTCCAAAGAAAGAGTGGAAATTGTGAATCTTCTGTCCTCACGAATCTTTGTTTCGACTGCAGCCACCAAATCATCAGTGATCACAGAGGGCCGGCCTGAGCGTTCTTCGTCATGGACGTTTTGACGGCCATTTTTAAACTCTCTAACCCATTGACGCACTTTACCTTCACTCATTGCATTCAAGCCATAAACTTCTGTTAACTGACGATGAATTTCTGCAGCTGATAGGCTTCTCGCGGTCAAAAAACGTATTACTGACCGTATCTCACACGCGGCAGGCGATTCAATAATCGTAAACATTATAAAGTAGCACAGTGATGCGTACACGTCAGCTACAGAGCTGCAACTGGCATCAGTGTGAACGGGAAGGATGCCGGCAAGTGGCGCGGTGGATTGTTGCGGCGTCCGCGCGAACTACGGGACTATACGCGCGAACGGCCCTTACTTAAAAAACAACCCTCATATCTTTCATTGTTGGGGTAGCATCAATAGTTTGGTGGCCGTAAAAGAAAAGAACCTATTTTGGTACCAGGCACGGTCATGGTTTAAACTGAACAGTGCAGTGCTTACCCCCAAGCAACAATTTGTCGTTTAACATGGTAACTGTGACAGGACTGGGGAAATCAGTTTTTCCCGTAAATTTTCATCTTTGGATGATAACAACATATAATCGAAGTGTAACAGTTTTAAGTCAAACGGAAAATTTTTGGTGCAACAATGTTAAGTAGAAAAGCTTTTAGTGTGATAGTTTTCAGGGAATATGAACACTCTTCATTTGTTTATTGATTATAAGTTTCACCATTATTTTGAGGCACATAATTTGTAACTATTGTTGACATGATTTATGGATTTTATATGCAATCGTATATTATGTTTCCAAATTCTGTAAATGGATAGGGATGGTACCAGATGTTGCAGAAGTCAGGAATATTAAATTTTGTAACTGCATGACAAAATTTGTTCTTAGAACCATGAGTTAGATTAATTAATATTGTATATCAATTTTGGAGTCAGTTTCTATGTTAATTTAAACTAGGAAGCAAATCTTCACAGTTCTCGAGATAATACATTGTTTCTACTTTTCTCTGCCTATGCCAAACCGTTACTTGATTATGGTAGTATTGTATGGTCACCCTTTACAGACTAGCAAATTAGCCATGTCGAAAAAGTTCAACGCAAGTTTTGTAAGTTTCTGTTACACTACTTTCATCGTGAAAACATGGAAGATGTGTGTGATGTATATCAACATTATAAGATTAACAGCTTGCAAAGTCAGAGACAGTTGACTGACCTATGCTTCTTCTACAAAGTCATCAGTGGACTTATTGATTCACCAGATATACTCGAACAATTCCAATTTAATTGCTCTAGGGTAGACCTACGAACAAGACGACTGCTGGATGCTGTAAAACCCAACAAAAATTATGTTGCTTCTGGGCCGTACCATAGGATAGTAAACCTGGTTAACCTATATGCAACCAACGTCAACTTCTTTGGAGGTTCTTATACTGGACTGATCTCCAACATTAAAAGACTTTTGTGAATCACTTATTCATTATGTAGCTTGTATGTTGATGATAAATTTTATTTCAATATGTACAAAGCCGATTGGCGTTTAAATAAATAAATAAATAAAATAAAATATTTTGTGTTGCATCAGCCTTAAGCATTCACCTGGAGTAATATTTCGAAAATTCGCATCAAAATTATTTATTTTCGGCTAAACTATTAAAGTTACGAAATTTTTTATAACAACTAAAGTTGACGTTAGGTACAAAATTTAGCGATTTTCATAGCTTCAGAGTGACAGCATTATTTCAGTCTTCAAGGGCAGAAGGATGATGAAACCTTTTAGACGTGAGATTTGATATCCGATCAACTCTCCAGAAGTTACTCATGTGAATGCGGAAGTGATTGACTTTCCCAAGGTCTGTGTGAGTGCAGAGAGCTACCTAGAACTTTCCCTCGTTGGCCAGTCTTATAGAAACAGTCGACGCGACAAGAGGTAGGCCTCAGTCTTCCAGAAACCGTGAGCATGACAGGATGTAGACTCGCGCAGTAGCAGTCGAGCAGTCCTTCAGGAACCGCGAACGTGACAACATGTAGCTCAGTCGGCCAGCTAGTTTTCATTTAGAGCACTACTGTGCTAACGTGTTGGAGAGATGTAGGCATTACAAAGTTTTAAAGTTTCAGTGTGTATAACTACTAAGCAGTTTTGGGCCTCGGGATTACTTAAGTGTCGGTTGTTTATAAACTAATGCAACAGAAGAAGCGTGTGTTGAACTTTTACATACTTTCAAGTGATAATTAATTTTATTTTTAACTTTGGGGTGTAGTTTGGCTCGAATCGGTTAATCACATTTGCAAAAACAACTTCTGAGAATTTGTCTGATGCTAGTTCTGTTATTGGCTTTGCAAAATCTTTCAAGAATATACTGATTTTTACCAACAACAGACTTGTGAATGTTATTTGAATTACCTTTTCTTAGTTTGAGGTTATACAAGCTAAGTGGCGACCTTTTATAATAATAAAGCCAAAGCTGAACAATTGTCCATCGCTACACATGGTCAAAGCTGGGACTAAGTTATGCAATCACCCCATCCCACCAATGATCTCATATTCTGTAACTCCGTACACATTGCATATTGCAGCATTAAGAAATTGCACACCCTCACTTCTCCTACACTGTTGCCCAAGCAAAAGATGGTAGTTAATAATTTCTCATACCACCAGGATTCAAATCAGTTAATGCCAAATTCTGCTGTGCCTTAATGACTTCAAGCACATAAATTTGACTACACTGACTGATAAGAAGTTTAAATCTTTTACTTACCCCTACACACACAATACTGCCATTTTGTAGGCAAATTAAAGATACATTAAAAATATCCCGAAAGAAATGATCTGCAGTAAAATACCTAGATAAATCACAAAATCTAGGCAGAACACATAACTTGGTAATTAATAGCTAACTGAGCAACTATTTTCATTAAAAAAAAATAAGGTTATAAGTAATAAACACACCTATGTAATAAATTCATTATTTGGTTTTATAGGTGAGAAGTTGTACACTGCTATATATCTGGCAATCAAAACATTTTTGGCGACTTTGGCAGTGCACCCAAATATGTGGACAAGATCACCATTCAAAATAATTCTTCAGTTTGACAATCAGGCAGCTTAAAGTTATTTTAAAGAGTCATTGCACTGTATGTTGTTCTGTCACTGGAGGCTTAATTATTATATATATATATATATATAAAAAGCACACATGGCTCATTGTTATGAAAACTTCATAATGATCACAATGAGAGCACCTTATGAGAACCAAATCAATTTGCTTTCTCATTTTACATTTTTTTTCTGACAAATATTATAAAATTGTTTGCCCTCTTGAAAATTATCATAAAAATTTTAGACAAAGGTACAATGAGAAACAGCCTTCAGTCACTAGAATACAACTTTTATTGTATTACACAATGCATTTCGGACCCTGTGGATCCATCTTCAGGTGACTATGTTATTTACATTTGGATTTGAATTTTTCTTAAGCGAGATTTGTACCTAGTAAAGTTTGTTCCTGCACTGAAAAATGATTTCAAGTAAGTGTCGTGAACACGTTTTATTAGGGGAGAAAAGACTAAATATGAAAACATTGTGAAAAACTTACCAGAATTGATGAGATGCTGAATAATTAGCTTCATATACATATATACTGCGGAGCACTGTACTAGACACAATGTCGTATAAGGTGCACATGTTTATATAAACACAACAAAACAGTTTAAAGATGATGTGTACTACAAGTTATTCAAAGATGAAAATTATTATTCGTTGTCAGTGTATATCGTGTCGGTGATCTTTTCTTGTCTCTAGTACTTAAAATTAAACAGGAAATAAATCTTTAAAAATATTAAAGTAATAGTGGCTAGTAAAGTCTACTTGTTCATCAGCATCTCGATAATTCTGGTAAGTTTCTCACAATGTTTTCATATTTAGTCTTTTCTCCCAAAATAAAACGTGTTCACGACACTTACCTGAAATCATTTTTCAGCACAGGAACAAACTTTACTAGGCACGAATCTCGCTTAAGGAAAATTCAGATCCAACTGTTAATACTATAGTCACCTGAAGATGGATCCACAGGGTCCGAAATGCGTTGTGTAATACAATAAAAGTTGTATTCTAGTGACTGAGGCTGTTTCTCATTCTACCTTTGTCTGATTAATACAGTCACGTCAATACAATAAAAAAATAAACATTTTAACAATTTTCTTCCTCATAAGTATATACAAATCTCTGTTAATTAACAAAGCAGAAATGATGTTTTGCCAATTAGCATAAGGAGATATATTTTTGACACCAAAAACTACTCATGAAATTCATTTGTTACAATTAAGCATTTCAGCTGCTGATGTGCACTATGACGGATATTAAAAAAGTTGTTTAAAATGTCTCAGTCATCCCATTCGGGAAGCGCACCAACTTGGTGTGGCATTTCGAAGTCATTTTCTGTCTACATTCTCCGAATGACTTTTAAACATTACTTCAATGGATGCGCTCTCACATTAAGAGGCTCGAGAACATTTTACACAGTTTACACACTGAGAAAGCCTCCAGTCATTAAAAATGTTACTGCGTAAGACATCATCTTTAATAAGAGTTAAAAATACTTGCTTTGCAACCATAACTTAAGATAAAAGATGCATTTTGCTTACCTAACAGCAGAAAGCTTTCATTTGCCCCTAACTTTTCGACACAGTTTTTTACTTCCTTGAAGACAGGTTTTCTTTCTTTTGGAGGGGGATCCAATAACTTTGATCTGTTATTTTTCTTAAGAACAGGTAATTTATTTTTTAATGCCTTTTCTTTAATGTTTTCTTTGCATTTTTTATCATGCACATTGTTATTTCTTCCCTTCCTTCTGCTAGATCCATTACCCTCAGTTATTTTTGTCCTTGTCCTCCTATAGAACATTAATATTAATTAAAATATACATCTAAATCAAACATAATGTTTACAGGTGATATGAGAGGGAAAGGAAAGTAATCACATGACTTATCGAAGTTGAAGACAGATCTACAGTTCTGGCCTTGTTGGACACCTTTTCATTGTTGCTGTATGTGTTAAGTTCTCACATGAAAAATATTGAATACTTTTGTTCCTCTCATTTTCAATTTTACAATTCTACACCAACCTTGTCTTCAGCCTTGGGGAGTGAATTTACTTTCTGTATACTTTTTCCAGTTCATAAAGCAAACTACTGTATTCATATACAACACAGTGAGCAGAAAAGAGATCAAGTAATTAATTATAAATTTTAAACATTTCTGAATGCAAATTATTAATGGATCTCATACGGAGTGTTTTTATGAATTAAAAAGTTTTAGCTTCAGTTTAGTACTGTTCATATTGAGAAAGTTTGACAGATTAAAATGGAAATATGCATCCATAACTAAAAAGGTCATACATGTCTTCTACAGGTTGTTCATCATTATAAAGAAAATATGTGCCTTCAGTCTGAAGGCACATATTCTGAAACTGTCTTACAACTAGTGATATATAGGATGTTTGCAATGTGCAATTTGTTTCCTATAAAGCTACTACTTTCACTCCACAGTAAAGTATCTAGGAAATTAATCTTTATTTTTTTCTTCAAAATCACACACCTCTGAGCTATGTCAAAATTTAATCTGTTCATAATCAGACAAGAAGGAAGACTGACTATAATTTAAAATTTGTTATCTGAATACTGTGTGTTTGTACACATATTTCTTCTACTTGGTAAAGTGATGATTCTTGTCCCCACTATAAAAGCACCAATTAAGTCATTTAAAAAGTTAAAAAAGTGACATCAGGTAAATTGAACTGGGAAAGAGAACCACTGATTACCACAGACAAAGTGCAAAATTGAGATAGTAACAACTAGTGAATACTGAGAATCTTTTATTTTTTATCACAACAAAAAACTATTCATTTAAAATTCTGTAAAGTAACTGAACATACCTTATACTTACTCCAACACATTTTTCTAGAGATTTCTGCTTCACACTCAAGCTTTTACCTGTAAATATATAAACATTACTTGCATCTATGTATTATGAAAAAAGACATAAATCACATACATATCACATTATAATTAAAATGTTAGAATAATGCTTAGTGATAATGTAGACGCCGTCATCGTTGCTGCAAAGTGTAAACCCAAAATAATACCTCGGTGTAACTATTGATGGAGGTCTCACTTTTAAAAGCCACTGTCACTATGACAAGATGAAAGTATCCTCACGCAATAATATCTTAAGCAAGTTGACCGGATCTAGCTGGGCTCTAACCCAAGCAACATCTGCACCTAAGCCTTAGCATTATGCTACTCCACAGCAGAATGATCTATCAGAAGAATTAACAGTAAAAAAGGCAGAAAGGATCACCGAGATCAACACTATTCATATTCACAAAAGCAAATGACTAAGAATTTTGAATTCAAATCAGGCAGAAAACCTCAAATGTGTGAACCTTTAATAAATCTAAAACCAAGTTTGCAAAGCATGCAGGTTAGTGAGAAATATAATGGATGGATGTAGAAAAATACATAAATGATTAAAGTAAGAGTAACTTCAAAAAATCATAAAACAGTAAGAACAAAGATCGGAACAGCAAAAAATGAACGACTATAAACTTGCAGTTGTTAATTGACAACAGGAACATATATAGAACTTGTAGTGGAATGAGACAGCCTAGATTAATATCAATAATGAAACAAAAATGGAAAGAAACAATAAGTATGTATTACTGGAAGTAATAACCATCCTAAAAAAAAAAAAAAGAAATATTATTGAAAGATTGTATAAGAAAGCTCTTTTCAAGTAAAGTAAAAAGTGCATTATTGATACCTCCAATTACAAAAGGAGAAACTGAAAAAGCTGTAAATACATAAACAAAACATTAAAGTAGCAGGACCACATGAAATCCTTTGAGAACTCAGGATCATATTTAATACATCTCATAAATCTTTAGCCCATTAGCAATAATAATAATAAAAAAAAGCAAGAAAATGTGAGAAACACTGAATTATTTGTTCCATGAGTCACAACTTCTAACTTTTCTAAAAATTATCCATCAGGTAATCCTAGAAAATGTGAGAGAACAATTAGTTACACACAATTTCAATTTGACAAGGACTAAGAGCAAAGAAAACAATGGTCTCAATTCAAAGACTGGTGCATAAGTGATGCTGTAAAAGAAAAAAATATGAGCTTATGTTTCAACAATTAATACAAAGCATTTGACCTTCATGCCATGAACTCCTACAAATTCTCAAAAGACCTGATACTGGCACAGGCATACTCAATGGACACAGAACTTGTAGACAGGCTATATTAAGATTAATAAAGATATTAGTGATGGTTAACATTTGTAGAGGGGTTCAAACATGATATGTTATCTCACATCTCTTGTTCAGCCTATACTCTGAGACTATTTTCCAATAAATGCTTGAAGACATTTAAAAAAAAAAAAAAGCTAATGAAATTTGAGTGAGAAATGTTCAATATGTCAATGATAAAGTATTAATTGCTCTTCAACCTGTAGTCAGCAGACTATCTGGTGCATGTAGATGGAGCATCTGGTCTGCAGACATACCATTATTATTAATTTTGTTACTAAATATTAAGAGTTGTTCATTATGTAATTTACTTTCAATGAATTTCTTTTAATTTCGTTACTGTGTTTCTGTTAGAATACAAAACATGCTTTTAGATTTGTTACGTTATAATGGTACAATATACTGTCTCAAGGATCAATAATATACAAATAGTAAAAAGTTAGGTACTCATAAGTTAGAGGTCTGTAGGATTATTTTTGATGTTTTACTGGTCCTCAGGTTGAAAAATGCTGCTCTAAAAGAATGTAAATTAATATTAACACCAAGAAAATGAAAGGCTTATCATTTGTGAACTGATTCCAATCCAACATTTTCTAATTTAACAACTGAAAGAGTGAATCAATTTAGACATTTTGGATTTTTAAAAACACAAGTATATTTAAAAAGGCTTCACAAACACAAAATGCTGAACAGAAAATGCTCAAAGCACATTTATTAAATTAAAAAAAAAAAATTATCACAAGTACTGGTCTCAATCTCAGCCTATGGCTGTAACCTGTAAAATGTTATGTCCATTGCTTTCGAATTGGACGATGAAAGTGGATAGATTAGAGGTCTTCAAACTGTGGGATTATTGCAGATTATCGATTTTATCACAGCAAGAATCAAATAAGAAAGTCTTCAGAAAAATAAACACGAGTAAAAGTTTTATACATAGGTTATATCGTGCACAATTAAAACAGCACCTGCTACTGTTAAAGACTGAATGAAATGTAATAAACAGAAGGAGAGTTGGATGCAAGTACAACATATAGTAATGGACTTGACTGACTGCATGTTTTAAAGAATCTATGACATACAGCAAGAGACTAACACGAAAGGCAAAAGTAGTTTCAAATATTCATAATGGATATGCATTCAAAGAAGAAGAAATAAATCTAACCATATCAACTATTAATGCAAACTAAGAATATACATTTCCAAAGCTTACCTTTTGGTTGTTTATTAAAGTTTGATTTTGTTGTTGCCATATTTCTTAAATTTACAGTACTTGTACTGTCAACGGTGGTGGCCACATCTTGTGTAGTAAAATTACTTTTATTGTTTTTTGAAATTTTATTTTTGTTTGACTCACTAAGCCACTTTTCAACTCGATTAACTTCAGTTTGTGATTTCACTGTCCTAGAACAAGTGAAATACGGAAAAAATTTCAGCAAATTAACTACTTCTGGGGACATTTTCTTGGCTCATCATTAAAATTGGAATAAGTTCTGATAAAATTTTCAAAATCAACAATCTAACAAATTACTAGACAAAACCGATTTTTGTTTTCTGTTGAAAGAAAATAAACGATTTCAGTAACATTTACAACGTAACAGATGCATACCTTTGAGATAACTTTGTTGATTGGGCTAATTTGCAGCTGATTTTGGAGAGCTGGAGATCTGCAGAGAAAGAAAAGACTTTAAAAAATCTGTTATATATTTCATAATGGTGACAATGAAACTGGGATTGAGCAATTAAAACAAGAAAGGATAGAACAAATAACCTGTCACTTACTAAAGATTATGGCAGGTGGGACAGATGAACAAAAAAAACACAAACACACTTCACAATATTTCGGTTAATATCTTTACTCATATAGGTGGCAAGACATATTTCAAGGGGAAAGACATGTACATAACCATACCTACCATATGAATGAACCAAAGATGAAACAAGAGGGAAGGTTTGGGATTTGTAAGCTACCTTACTCTCTATTTTCAATATTCAGTCAAAATCCAACGGAAATTTGAGGTTAACATTCAGTACATGATACTATAGTTGAAATCGAAATAACAACACTTTAGGTTCAGAAAAGTAAGTAAACAGCACATAACAACCATAAAGAAGAAGTTTCGAATAAAATATAAACCATAAACTTACCTAAATGAGCGTAATCCATAATAATTCTGAAGTAAAGTAAACAGATTTGGTTAAACAACCACAGCACTAATATTCCACTAAATTGACCACTGTAAAGCACTTCAATGACCATAATTTGACCGTTTTATATTAAATTCACTAATAACTCGCAGTTCCAGACTAATTTAAAGCAGTAAATATGATTTTTAAAGCACTACCACATGGATTGAGTTCAATAATTAATTCCACCACATCTAAGTAGTTTCAGAGCTTTAAAAGTAGAATTAACCAAGAAAAATAACTGGCCAGTCAATATTCTTTAAGTTTCCAATAGCCATTAACTAATAAACAGAAGAAATAAATAAATGAAAATCCGTTCTTTGGTGGCGTCGTAGAAACCGACTTGCAAATTGAATTTCTCTCTAACGAACATATTTCACAAACTAAAAACTTTTCTAAAGTACTTAAATAAAATAAAGGTACGGTTTAAAAATAGTTTCAGGCCACAACCAACATTAAACAAAAAGTGAATTATTTCTTGCACCACCTAGGAAACCAGTAAATTTTAGAAATTTAATAACTTTTGATATCCTTAACCGATTTAAAGATTTTTACACCACTGAACTCAGCAGGAGCTGGGGAACACTTTAAAAATAGTATAAACTTGATATTTTAAACTTTAGCAAATCCATATTTCGGATGTGACGTATCACAATACTCTAAACAAATGTGCTTTCCGATTAACCAAATTTCAAAATTCGTTTACACCGGTCTGGAAGCTTTAAAACCAAAACCAATCACATCACTACACTTGTCTTGTTACGCTCTTCATCTTGCGATTTTCTGGTAGTTCTAAGTTAACAATTTTTGTTTCTAGAAAGACTGTTGTTTAGGTCAGTAGGCCATTTTGATAAAAAGTGAGCCCGGACAGGGTTTCGCGCATTTGGTCGGAACATCTCGTGGAGTCAACACATAGCTCGCGGTTTCGCGGATTTTGAGTGAGACCGGCTAGCGGTGGCTGATGGGAAACCGGAATTCGGGCAGCATGGCTGACTGACGCCATTACTAACAGGATAGGCAACCATAGAACTTTGAATTTTTTCGACATGTGCTCAGCGATGTGAACTCTTCTTTAAACTTCATTCGGGGTGGTGCGGTCTGTTTCATGACTTGTGATCTTCGGCAAATGATTTTCTCCGACTGCCATTGCTAACTGTGACTTTATGTAAATTCAGTGAAAATTTTAAGAATATATACTTCAGTGATCCGGACTTCGACTTTCATTTCTATCTTAGAACCTTTCTTACAGGTAATCTGTAAGTGGCGGCCGTCTTCATCATACAGTTAGCATTCTCCAAGGTTTTTCACGGTTATAGAACTTTTCCCGAACTTTTGGCAACATTTTGGAAGACTTCAAGTTTAGGTGTACAAGCTGATACCGTACCCTGATACGGGTTCGACCCTAACAGATTGCACTGGTGGTGGGAGAAAGTTGATCAATGATAATTATGGGACAGAATAATCTCTGTGATGATTAGTAGAGGTAAAATAAAAATTAAACAAATATATAATTTTGATCTTTAATAAGAGAGAAAAATAAATACGTAAATAAATAAAATTAGAAAGATATAGAAACATGTTTAAAAAAATATATATGCAAATTTGAAGCTGACTGGTTTACAGGTGGTGTTTTAATGTAGGAAGGGGTATGACTGATGTCTAGGATATGTAGATAGGCCAGTTCCCATGTACGGAGTTCCGAAGAGGTTGTGCCAGAAAAACACTGAGAGCTGTAACCATAAAACAGGTGTTAAGATTGTTGGAATTGTGAGCTGACACAGATTGCCACTGGATGGTCTGGGTTGGCAGTATAAACTTTTTGCCTGAGGCCATTCACCCTGTAGGACATTTGTTGAGTGGTGAGACCATGTAAGAAGTAGTGTAGTGAAGACGGATAAGTTGGTAGTGAGTGGTAGCGCATATGGCGTGTCTTATAATATGAAAAGATTACCCTGTAGTAGTGGTGGCTTGATGCATTCTGCATGTTTTGCAGCACGTTCTATTGCAGGGGGAAGATTTAGGAGAGTTGTAAGGTAAGTGCTTGTGGACCAAAATATTGTTCAGATTAGGTGGTATGATAAAGCAAGTGAGGCAGGCAGTGGGTAAGATTTTGTGAAGGAGGGGACGCATTTCAGGGAAGGAATATAGACAGTCAAACCATGGTGAAGGAGCTTGTTAATGGATTCCAGGCTAGGAGAGAAGTGGAAGATGAATATTGGTCTGTGGTCAGTTTTATGAGGTGCAAAACAAGAGTTTTGGATGGTTGCATGAGGGATTTGCTTTTGCACAAGATCAGGGGGATAACAGTGGGAAATATGGGCTGGGGATAGTTTTTGAGAATACCTGGATAATGGTTCATAATTGGAACAGATACATCTGCCATGGATTGCAAGGCTGTAAACAAAGGAATGTTTGGTGTGGAAGGGACATCAGCTGTCAAAGTGTAGGTACTGTTATAAATATGTTGGCTTGATGTGCACAGAGATGTGGACAGCACCTTGTCATAGGATGATGTCCACATCTCTGTGCACATAGAGCCAACAAATGTACAACAGTACCTACACTTTGACAGCTGATGTCCCATCCTCACCAAACATTCCTTTCCTTACAGCCTTGCAATCCATGGCAGATGTATCTGTTACAATTATGAACCATTATCCAGATATTCTCACAAAAATATCTCAAGCCTACATTTTCCACTGTTATCCCCCTGATCTTGTGCAAAAGCAAATCCCTCATGCAATCATTCACAGCGAAATAGGACCACGTAAAGTTGATGAAATAAGTGTTGTTGAGGGAACTGAGGAAATCTAGGAGATGGTCTTCCTTGTAAGTCCAGTCATAAATATATCGTTTATGTATCTGAACCACGCAAGGGGGTATTTACTAGAAACTGCTTTCCAGATGGCCCAGGAGGAGGTTGGTATAAGATGGGGGTCATGGCAATGCAATGTATTTGGTGATATAGTAGTTTTTTTGGAAGATGAACTGGCCTCAGTTCCCTTCAACACTTCTGTGATGTGTGCCACCCTCACAACTTCCAAGCAACATCCTTCCTCACGTCTCTAGGCACATCCTCTCTAAAAACAAATGCATCTGTTCTGATCATGAATCACAATCCAGGTATTTCCAGAAACTATCCCAAGCCCTCATTTCCCAATGCTACCACTTTGATCTTGCGCAAGAGCAAACCTCTCGTGCTATCACTCACAACAACCATCCTACACCTCCTAAAGCTGATCACAGACTAGTGTTCATCACCCAGTTCTTCTTCCGAAATGCATACCCTCCTTCAAAAAATCCTACCCACTGTCCCCTGCACTTGCTTTAGCAGACCTCTTAATCGGAACAATATTTTGGTCCACAAGCACTTATCTTCCAACTCTCCTAGACTTCTACATGGATCTTTCCCTTGCAAAACACCCTGTGGCTTCCAGGCAACACTACCTATTCTAATCCTATCACAGAGGAATCCTTTCCTACTACTGGACATGCCACCTGCACTATCACTCAACTAATTTACCAACTTATCTGTCTTCACTGTACTGCTTCTTACATCGGTCTCTTCATTCAAAAACTGTCCTACGGAATGAATAACAATTGGCAAGTTTATAAGGCCAAGCTAGACCATCGAGTGGCAATCCATGCCAGCTTACAATTCCAACAATCCTAACACCTATTTTACAGTTAGAGCTGTCAAAGTTTTCCCTGACATTACCTCTTCGGAAATCTGTATATGACAACTAGCATATAGATTACGTCCTAGACACCAGACATACTCCTGGTAGAGGTGGGCAAAATGACTCACTAAAAAAAGCGGTGCTCATTTTATCACTCTATGAAAAGAACTAGTTCTTTTCTACGTTTCACCAGTTCACTAGATCAGTTTAAACAAAAAGAGCAGTTATATCTGTTTTGTGTGTAGTATCTGTTCGTTACATTTAGACTGATTTCTTAGGTTAATCTCACATCGGTTATTTTCATTTATTTGTATTTATTCTGAAACATTTTGTTTCTTAAATACTACCGGATTACTTTCATGCAGGAAAGCCTATTTCGAAGCGTCAATGAAATATTGTTCGGATTGCTGGGAATTTTTGAGAGATAGTTTGAGCATAGTTAGTTTTACATTAATTTATTTACAAACACAAAGTACAATGAATTGTAAGAACATTTTGCTTTAAATGAAATGAAGGTTACAGGTCACAAACAGAATTTTACTTATTTTGTCACTCAGCAGCCTATTACTTTTTTCAGTGCAAATTTGTCCAGCTTTTGAAAATAATCTTTCACCATGCACACTTGTAGCTGAAATACACAAAGAGAAGCAGAAAGAGAAGCGGAGCGGGATGTCAGATTCAAAAGAACTAGCTCCCCAGTGGCACCGCTCCGCACTGTGCTGAGCGCTGGAATCGGAGAACGTCGCTAACAAACTAGCTCTTCTCAATCTTCGGAATTTCTTATTTTTTCAGAGTGGAGTGGATAAACAATGAACGGTGTAGAACAGAGAACACACATGGGTCGGGCCATGGGCGAGAGTAGTATAGCCGAAACCGACTTATTGTTGGCGCACACTCGATTGAAGTTAAGTTCAGACGAGACCGACACACCACCGTCCTCCAAGAAGAACACTACCGTTCACTTTTAGCGAGCAACAGCTCACTCGCTCTTTCATTCGTGAATGAACCCATGTCTAACCCCTGGCCTCAACCTATGTCAAGACCCCCCCTTGTGGTCATATTATCATTGCTCCCACCGACCACCTCCGACAGTCAATTTCATTCTATGAGTGGCTGTGTTGACTGCAAGGCTTGTGAGAGCTCAGCCACTTACTTCTTTTAACTTGACAAAGGGTTTACCCCGAAATATTGTATTTTCTATGTTTGTATATTGTTTTGTGTTGCTACTGCCTCCCTTCCTTCAACTTTGGTGAGTGTTGGGTGTATTTTATCTAGTCTTGCATAGTTCGCGAACGAACTAGTTCGGAAGAGCGCTCCCACAGGCAAACTAGTTCCCAGATCTCTTACCCTTAGTTCGTTCGATCCTTTCCTGAAGACCGACTTTTGTTTTAGTTTATTATCTAAAAGGAATCACAGTTTGCTGTGGACACATTTCACTGAAGACACAGATATAAAAAGAAAAGAAAAAAAAGAAGAAATATAACTATTCAACATTAATAATTATAGGCAGAAGTCACAAATTGAAATTGAACATGGAATGTGAAAACAAAAACAACTTTGATCCCATTAACAATTAAAAATACAACGATCGATAAGCACAACTACTATAACAAAGAAGAGAGCGCGTGCAGTAGTGCTAGCAAAGTGAGCTCTCTTTCTGGAATTCCAGAGGGGAGCGACCTAGTTCACTAAGGAGCTGTGAACTAAACTGAATGCTACAGGTCGCGAAATAAACTGAGCATTCCCGGTTGCCAACTAGCACCATTCACCGCTAGGGTTACCAACATTTTTTCGGTTGATGGTAGTTTTTTAAAATAACCTAGAACAATATAGTACACTTCAAAAATATGATATTTTGCGAAAGAGTAGAAAAGGACAAAAGGTATTTTTTTTTTTTCAAGCTATATTTTTTTGCACTTCTTGCATCTTTAACAATTTTTTGTCTACAGTAAAATTGTCACATGCTTTATTGCTTTCAGTTGTTAAATTAATGTTGATCAAAAGCTAATTTTTTATTAATGAAATACTGCTCTAAATTTTACCTAGATTTCGCGTAATATTGTTATTTCAAAGTAAAGTTTGTTCACTTTGATACTCATTTTTTCTCATAAATTTAGAACCTCTAATATTGTCTCACAGTCATCAAATGAAACTTCATGTTTTGAATTTTGTGTAGCCAATTGCTTTCATCAAAATCTAATCATTTATTCACATTTATCAATGAATACTAGAACATTATTTTTAATATTATCACTTTCTGTGGAGAATTTGGATTCTAGAAATTAATATTCAATGAATGCGTGACAAGTAAAAAGTTAAAACAGAACAGTTATTCAATTTACCCATTGGTGCAAACGACAATGAGCACTTAGGTTTATCGGCGGCCATTGATCATGATAATATCATTTGAAAGGGCTATTATTAAGTAATAACTTTTGTTAAGAAGGTAATATTAAATTCCATTTACAAACAACAAAAAATGATTAAGAGTTGTCATAATAAAACAAACATAACAAACAAAATAGCAGGTACAGTAGTGGTAGCAAGGCGAGCAAACAATCTTTTTCACTGAATTTGAGACGCGAACTAACGAACTAAAAGAGCGAACTAGTTCGCGAAGGAGCTGGGAACTAAACTGAGCGCTCCTCTTCGCGAACTATTATGCGCAGGTCTAATTTTATCAATCCTTTCCATATAAATATTGCCTCGTGGCAGTTCTTTCTTTCCGTTGCTTATATATTTGTATATTATATCTTTCTAATTTTATTTTACTTATTTATTTTTCTCTCTTATAAAAGGTCAAAATTACATATTTTTTTAAAACATATTTTATCTTTCCTGATAGTCACGGAGATTATTCTGTCCCACAATTACTGCTGATTCACTTTTTCCCCACCACCTTTGCAATCCATAAACTTTCCTCTTTTTTCATCCATGGTTCATTCATATTACATATTTCAGCCACTTTACACAGTTGAAGAAATTACATATTAGCTTATCCCTGAAAAAAAAAAAAGACGACACTTCATATATTTTCATGCCCTTCCACTTAGTAAGCACTAGTCAGCACTAAATCAAGAATAGATATTTTATCCATTCCAAAGTAAAGCAATTTCTCCTGTCCATTTCTTCATGTTGTTATTATTTCTTACTTTTCTTTAAGTTTAATTGTTTTCCTTTCCCACATTACAAATTCTCTATTTCCTCTATGATACATTATTGAAGTTTAAATATTTTCAACAAACTATCTTAGCATTTTACTTAAAACAATATATTATTTTTTTTTAGATTTATTAATTAAACAACCATGTCTAGACTGCCACTGATTCTATAAATTTTACACATTTAAAACATAGTGCCTTTCATTTATACCTTAACGAATACAACACACTCACACAGATAAAAAGAGGCAAGGATTGCTGAGGCAATTGCTGTGTTCCGAAATAATGTTTATCACTGTGGACCATTCATTTAATTTTTATCAATATTATATGACTTGGCTTCAAGTATATGAGGTTGTGTGCTGAACAATAAAACATATCTGAAAAGTTTAGTATTTAAATTGCTTATGAATAAATATTTAATTCAGCTCTTGAGTTTCAAGTGGACATTAGCATGCTGATGTTAGCAACATCAATAAAAGTTTCATTTCATAAAATACAGGAAAACTAGTATTCTTAACTTTTGCTATTGGAATGTGGGAAAAAATTCAGTATTGGAGTTCCATAGTTCCCAGCGTTCTTAATTTAAAACTACCATACTCTTTCTGTGCTACTACCCGTCTTATTAATTTCCACTTTTTATAACTAAACATTCTTTCTGACACTGCCACTTGCAAGTTGTGTTTAAAAGTTATCATTATTTCTTCTTTTTGTTATTATTTATTCAGTTTTTGCAATCCCTATCCAATTACAGACCGTTTTATGAGGAATTTAATTCTGTACAACACTTTCCAAATATTAACATAAGATAAGACCATCTAAACAAGACTGACCTTTCCTTTTCTTACATTTTCCTTACATTCAATACACACAGTGTTTGGCCTGAAATTAGTTTACTTCTTTTGTTTTATTATATTTAGCACTTTTCCTTTATCCCACAGTTGACTCAAGAAGGAGAAAAATTTAAAACTACAATAGGATACAATCAAAAATGTAAAAATTTCCAAAAAATCTAGAGTATGAGGATTCTCAAATATGGATTAACTTTTTTTAATATAAATTAAAAAATATGTATAAGCCATGTCTCTACCTGCATGTGTTTGAGCTGAGGAGATAGTTGGTGCATCCAGACACTTGTCATTTTTTACATCTTTTACCTGAGAAAATAGAATAATTTTAATTTATATGAACCATTTCTGAGGTTAAGTGATAAACAAAAGGCTTAGGAATCATTACAATCAAATTACAATCTTTTTTTACTCTTAATGGCAAATATATTATCTTAATACACTTTTGCTGTACGTTATAATTCAAGAGCATACTTACAGAACTATTAATAAGAGTGGCAGATAACAATATAGATCTAAAAATGAAAATAATCAAGCTAACAATGCATATGCCGGCCGACAAGAACGCGATAAGAAAAATCTATTCAGTAGGGGACCATAATAATGGACTTGTAATTTTATGAACAAATGGAGTTTTTGTTATTGTAATAAATATTTTACAGTTAAAATACAAAATAAAAACCCACAAAAATAAAACTGTGTTTTTTAAACAAGAATTTTATCACAGACACACACATATTTTATACAAAACAAAGTCATAAAAACGAAGCACATCTACAATGGAACAGCTATTGTTGTTGAGACAACAAAGAGCATTCAAACCACTGTCCTAGCAGTTCAGTACTTCTTAAATGTCATGAAAACAAAATCAAGTAATAGAATTAGTTGCATACAACTCCTCAAGAACACAAATACAAATGCAGTGTTCTTGTTTCCACTGTTTCTATGCCAGCCAGTTGTCATCTTTGTGAAAAGCAATGACTCCTTCCTTAATTATATTTGCTAATCAGCTCATTCACCCACCTTCAAAATAAACGCTACACTTATCATAGACAGAGGCAGCAGGGCAACGAGAAATATAATACGAGACAAACACATAAAAAACAATATTTCAATGGTGAAAATTAGGCTTGATTGTAGATGAGACACATGGCGAGGAAATTAGATAGCAAAACCAGCAGTGTGCATTTGGCTACTACGTTATTGAAATCTGACCACAGGGAAAACCTTTCTGATCATTGGACATGCTACATACACCATAACACACCTCAAACACAAATAACCTGCTCAAATAGTTCATACATAAGCTTCAGTATCAACCAACTTCAATTGAATGGGTGTGAAGACTTCCACAGTTGTTGTCGATGTAATCTTGGTTGTCCGGGTTGAACAGCGTCAATTTGTCGAAACCTAATGTTTCGGCCATCATTTTGTGGCCTTCTTCAGAGTACTGTCATGGCTGGAACTGCTGCCGCCTATATATAGCTCCCGAAGAACGCGCTAACCGTTTGGAGTGATGTCACTCAAACTACCACCGCCAGTGTGGCTGGTCTCTTGGGAACCCCCATCGGACCGACACAGGCCCCCATCGGACCGGCCACACTGGCAGAGGTAGTTTGAGTGACATCACTCCAAACAGTTAGCGCATTCTTCGGGAGCTACATATGGGCGGCAGTAGTTCCAGCCGTGACAGTACTCTGAAGAAAGCCACAAAATGATGGCCTAAACATTAGGTTTCGACAAATTTATGCGGTTCAACCCGGACAACCAAGATTAAATCTCAATTGAATGGCAAACAGTTTGCACCTACAACATAGATCATTCATGTCCACTCCAGTTCCCACAACAGTAACAATCTTGCTGGAAGATTTCTCGGGCGTGCAGCCGGGTCAATTGATCGCAGATGTACGAATTTTCGATGGCGTAACACGCCATCATCTTCAGGTAGCGTCCACTGGTTGGCGTGAAGCGCGCAATCCGGGACGTGACTGCTGGTCTGCTCCAGGGGCGTCGATATTTATACCCTTGGACCCCGACCCCCCACTGCGCTCCAATAGCGGTGGTGAGGGTAGTGCGTTGCAACGCGTCGAGCAGTGACCATCAGTTTGTGCGCCACCTCTGTCGCACACAGTGCCTCGGCTCCGGTATTTGTGAGATGTGTTTCTCAGAACTTCGGTGTCCTCGTATTTAATAGTATGCCGTGTCTTGAGACAATGTTCAGCAACTGCGGATTTTGACGGCTGCTCGATGTGGCGTTTATGTTCCTTACACCGTTCTTCGATCGTGCGAATTGTCTGCCCGACATATGCTTTACCGCACTCGGATGGTATGTGATACTCGCCAGGTTTCCTGAGACCCAAATCATCTTTAACTGGTCCAAGTAGGGCTTTAATCTTGGCCGGCGGGCGGTAAACACACTAGATGTTTTGTCGGCGTAGAATTCTGCCAATCTTGCTTGATACATTGCCGGCGTATGGGATGAAGGCTGTGGCTCTTGGCTTGTCCTCTTCCTCAGTTGGATCTTGAGTGGTCTTCCGCCTGAAGGCACGCCGAATTTGGCGGTTGTTGTAGCCATTACTCTGGAACACGTTCTTGAGGTGTGTTAGTTCAGCAGGCAGACTGTCTTTGTCAAAAGTCACACGTCCTCTGTGAACTAGTGTATTTAGCACTCCTTCCCTCTGTGATGGGTGGTGGCATGTAAATACTGGTCCGTGTGAGTAGCCTTCCGGTAAACACTGTGCCCTAATGTGCCATCCAGTCTTCTCTTTACCAGCACATCCAAAAAGGGTAGTTGGCCATTCTGTTCCACCTCCATCGTGAATTGTATCTGGCTGTGGATGGAGTTCAGGTGTTGCAGGAAAGATTGAACTACCTACATGATGGTAGTTACTGGGTTGTGGGATATATGATGGTTAAAATTGGTCGACAGAGGATGTTTTCATATTTCGACCAAAGTCATGTGTGTCTCTATATTTCACTTTCCAGCTATAAATACCCTGCGCAGGTCACTGATGTCAGTTTGTGGTATTAGCCTCGAGTCTCCCATTGTGCACAATGGTGGTTACATGTTGGTAGCTGTCAATTAAAATTCTTTACAAACACAAACGAAGTCGTGGGCACCAGCTAGTGTTTAATATAATATAAAATATTTGGACAGTGTTCTTGCTCCTGGTAGAAGAAGATGAAACTTATAGCATGGCTCAGTTAGTATGAGTTCCTCTGATCAACCAAGAAACTTTAAGGTTGTTTATGGCTGTTAGCTAAAAGAGATGATGAGAGTGATGAAAACAATATTGTTGGGGATATTAAGTGTGGAAAAGAATTTATTAATGTGAAATAATAAGAAATTTGTATGTAATTAAAAATTATCACAAAAATATATACTTATAAATTTTAAAAATGAAAATAAATTAATAAAATGACTTGCAAGTTATGACACCAAGTATTGTGAAACATATAAAAATGTAATTTCACATATATTTATAATTCATTCATACCACAGAGATTGCCAATGCAGTAGTATGTATTATTATCTCTGGTGTTTGAATACAAGAATTTAATATTCTGGCTGTATTTTAAAAGCTAATGGTGGACTTTCCTTACTAACATCTCTTCTAATGCTTCCACTTGTAGTCTCTCCCTGATACTTTTATTTTTCTATGTGGCATTCTCTATCCTATCTAAACCTCATCTCTGCCATTTACAAATATCTCTCTTTGGGGGTATCCATTAATTACGTGAGATGTTTTACCAGAATTCTGGATCTCCCCCCTCCTCTCCCTCTCTGGTGAGATTGTCGGATCCCCCTCCCCTAAGCTAACGTAAGATTTTGACAGGACCTCCTTTTCCTGACTTTTTTTTTAAAGCTCTTCTGCTTCCACCCCTTCCCCAAATCAGTATCCATGTCAGTTTTATCCCCTTATAGCCGACATTCTTGTCTTCTTTTTAGTCCTTTCGAGAATTTCAAAGCCTCTCCTGAGTTTTCCGTCGATCCCCTCGCCTCCTCCTTGGTGAGATTTGGTGATGTTTCACTGGACTCCACCCCCATTTCACCTCACGTAATTAATGGACACCCCCTTTGTCCAAGTCTAGGTTTATGAGCCATAGGTCAGTAAGGGCTGGTAATATACTTTATGGAGGAGGATTTTGGCTTCCTTCCCTATGTACCATCTCCAGATTACATCAATTATCTGACGATACAATAATCCACTCTTCCTTAGTCTCTTCCTCCATATTTCCGTCGATAGTTACCTTGCTTCCCAGATACACAAATAATTCAACCCAATCCAATTTCTTGCCTTTGAGTAACATATCCTTTGAAGGGCCAGTGTTTCTTGCTGCCTTGGTTTTTCTACACTCATTTCCAGGCCATGTTTCCCATTGCAGTCCACGATTTCTGTAATTTTCTTTCCAGATCCTGCTCCGTTTCCTCCCATATTAGTATATCATCAACATATTCCTGGACTTCTGCGATTACTACATCTAATACTACATTAAACAGGACAGGTGACAATACACTTCCTTGTCTGTCTCCTATTTCTGTGTGAAACCATTCTGAATGTTTACGGTCTATGCGCACATAAATCTCACACGTCTCATAGATGTTCCTTAGTAGTTCCACAATTCCTTTATCTATTCCTTGCTTTTTTAAACTTAGTGATATGCTTTCCACTCAGTACTTTATCATAGGCCTTTTTTATGTCAATGAAAGCTATTATTGTAAGAAACTAAATTGCTCCTCTCTGGCTGTATTCTCTAGTCTGCTCAATTTTATTTAGAGTAATTTTTTCATATATTTTCAGGCCTTGGCATTTCATTTTTTCCCTTTTTTATGAATAGGCACTATGACCCCCATCATCCAGTCCTCTGGTATTTTCCTTTCTTTCCAGATTCCAGCCCTCTGATATTTTCCTTTCTTTCCACACTCTCCATATGACTATACAACCATTGCATTCCCATTGCTACTATTGCTTTTACCATTTCTGCTGTCAGTTCATCTAGTCACAGCAGTTTCCATTTGGTATTTCTTTCACTGCCAATTCTAATTCAAGAATGCTAAATTCTTCTGTTTCCCTTTCTAAAGCTGTTGTTCTATTATCCTCTTCTTTGGTTCCTTCCTGGTTTCCTTCTGACCTTTCCAACAGGTTTTTGAAGTACTCTTTCCATGTACTCAGTATTTCTTCCTCTTTCTATTGCACTTCACCTGATTTGTTCAGAACTTAGGTCAACACATCTCTAGCTTTGGTTTTGTTTCTTACTACCCCATACAATATTTTCTTATTTCCTTTGTAGTTTGTCTTCAATTTATCTGTGAATTCCTCCTAAAATTTTACCATTGCTATTTTTATCGTTTTTTTCTGAGGTTTTTGCTAATCTTTTCCATTTCACTCTTCTCTCGTCTGTTCTGTCTCAAAACCATTTATTTAATTGCCCCTTATTTCTTTTTCCAGCTTCTGCAATACGCTCATTCCACCATGATGTTTCCTTCTCCTTCCTCTTATTTGATGTTCTTCCACATGTCCTTTCTGCTGCATTTAATAATGTTGCTCTAAATCTTCTCCATTCATCCTATGCAGTTCTTGTTTCATCCTTGGACAAATTGGCCTTCACTTCTTCCTGAAATGCATCCTTTGTGCCACTATCTGCCAGCTCCCAACACCTGATACTTTGGATCCTTTTGCTTACTGCTTTGTTCAGGCTGAGTTACTTAAAGTCTGCTACAACCAACCGGTGAACCCCTTCTAGGTTCACACTTGGTCTGACTTTTACATCCATTAATTTTGGGTGAAGACATTTGTTGAACAATATGTAGTCTATTAGGCTTCTATTCTGAACCTCCCAGCTGTATTGGGTGAACTTATGACTATCTCTTTTCTCATGCCAAGTGTTGCCAACAACTAATAAGTTCCGTAGGCAAAAATCTACAAGATTTTTCCCTCTTTATCCCTTGGTTCTACTTCATGACTTCTCATATCATCTTCATATCCTGTTCTGAATGCACATTATTTTTTTATTTTTTACTTATGGCTTTACACCTAGTTGAGATCGAGGTCATTGGAGGTGGGATTGGACTGGGTACAAAGAACAGGAAGGAATTTGGCCATGGAATTTTGAAGGAAGCATCTCATCATTTGCCTGGAGTGGTTGGGAAAACTATGGAAAACCCAGATCTGGATGTCCAGATGGGAATTCGAACCGCTGTCCTCCCGAATGCGAGGCTAGAGCGTTAACCACTCACCCACCACACTCGGTTTCTGAATGCAAAATAACTGTTTAAATAGACCTTTTGCAAATAAAACCAGTGTAAATTTTGCTCAGAGCACATAATATTTTAAAGATCATTAAATCAAGAATAGGGAATATGCATGA
Organism: Vandiemenella viatica; assembly: GCA_031002005.1. NCBI lineage: Eukaryota > Metazoa > Arthropoda > Insecta > Orthoptera > Morabidae > Vandiemenella > Vandiemenella viatica. The sequence continues at coordinate 124,972,523 of JARYHS010011408.1, forward strand.
AATTCAAATTTACATCTAGTATTTTTATTTTGAAACTTTAGTAGTGTAGAATTATCGCTATAACGTTTTTTCCCTATTTATTCGATTTTTATTCACTGATTTTAATTAAATAAAAGTGTTAAAAATACAAGGGAAATGTAACTTTCCAAAATGCAATGCTATTGGTGAATCGAATCGTGACGACCAACTACACAATATTATTGTAAACAAAGGCATAGTTGCTTAGTGTTTTAATAGCATTACGATTTTGTTGAAGTTCATCTTAACATATCAGCATAATTGGTGAGATATTATATTCTTGCTACAATACGCACACAAAGCGGTTTTCTGAAAGCACTGTCGGATAATCTTCCAAAAATTGAGCTTTCATGATGACAAGATATTTTGCATCAAATCAGAATTTTACGGCCGCTGAGCTCAGAGGAGTGAAAGCTGCAAGGTAATTAAGTGACAGATATTTGAATTATTAATTTTTTACATATTTTGTAAGTCAGATTGTTAAGACAATTAGCATTAGCTATAATTTACAGTGTTCATTTCCACGAAAGGTTTAAATCATCGTTGGGTTTCACACCTCACAGAAAATGGCAGCACCGATTTTAAGGTTGTGGTTAGGTTAAAATGGTGACAGCATGAGAAAAATCGAATAAACTTTTTCGAAATTTCGCTTAGTTCTCTGGATATCAACTGTTAAAAAATTGGTTACACGTGTAATTTCCTGTGCCTTTTGGTGACACTTTTCTTCCAGTCTAGGCCTCAATTCAACCTAACCACAACTGCTAGTAACAAAACAAATCCCTCCCTGTGCATGTCCAGTGTGTAGTTCCCAGTGGCTTTGATGAAATGGTTTTTGGTCCAGGCCGCATATTTCATTGGTTTCATATTATTGTTATTAATTTGGTAGAGTTAAACAATTGCAATCAAATGACTTGCCGGAACACTCCACTGAACCCACCATTTATAACTGGCTTTAAAGTTAGTTACATAATAAAGTGGCAGTGTTTAACTAAATGTCTGTCTGAACTGCACCTCAATGACAAGAAGAGATGAAAACATCGACAAAATCAATGCCCTCGTTCGTGCAGACCCTCACCGAACCACTGATCAACTCTGTGAGATGTCTGGAATATCATGGAGTTCAATTCACAGGATTTTATCCGAAGATTTGCACATGAGAAAGGTTGCAGCTAAATTTGTCACTCACCTTCTCACAGACGAGGAAAGGGAGCATTGACTTCATGCATGTTTTGAGCTTCAAAATCAGCTCAAAGAATTTTTTTGAAAGTGATTACTGATTATGAATCATGGTGTTATGGATTCAACCTCGAAACAAAGCGGCAATCAAGCCAGTGGAAGACATGTGCTCTCCTCATCCCAAAAAAACTCGTCAAGTGAAGCCAAACATCAAGAGAATGATCATTTGTTTCTTCGGTTGCAGAGGTGTTATGCACACGGAGTTCGTTCCCCCGGGTCAAACTGTCAACCAGGAGTTCTACTTGGAGATTTTTAAAAGGTCGAGGGAACGTATCTGGAAGAGAAGGTCAGATCTTTGGGACACAGGCGACTGGTTCTTCCATCATGACAACGCACCGGCCCATACTGCCCTCTCCGTAAAGCAGTTTTTGACCAAAAACGGCATGACACCGATTGTCTACCCCACCTACTCACTGGATCTAGCACCCTATGGTTTCTTTTTGTTCCCCAGACTCAAAAGGGTTATGAAAGGAAAGTGTTTTGCCACTGTGGAGTAGGTAAAACAAAAATCGCCGGAAGGCATAAAGAACATCCCGATAAGTGAATTTAAAAACTATTTTGAAGGGTCATTTCAAGTAATGCGTTGTGGTCAGTGGAGAATGCTTTGAAGGTGATAAAAATTTGGTGAAAAAATATTGAGAAATAAAGACGTTATGACAAATTTCCCGTTTTTTTTTTTGGACCCCCCCACGTAAACAGCTAGTTGCAGATATTTTATCTCTTCTCATAGCCTTACACCACTTTTTTCTTATATTTGCAGCTCGCAGGACAAGAAAATACACATTATAAGGTGCATTTCTTATAGAATTTTTGCACATAGGTACAATACAATACTTATAGCACCGTTTTCGACCTCCTTCCATATCGAGATTAGTTAGAAAACGTAAAAGTTTTGAGGTGAACACTGCACGCTATACAGTACGCCAATGTAGTTGTGTACTGGTGCTGGCAGCAAACAAGTGGGCTAATTTTGGGAATTAAATCTTTGTCTGTAAATATTCCTCCTGATGGATGTGGTTAGTGCTGGTGGTGCTGTTTTTAGGCACATAGACAGCAAGGTCATTAGAACCCTAACAAACTGGTGCAGCAACGTAGCTTAAAATTAGAAAATTCTACTGTCTGTATGGCCGACTGTAAAGGAGTCGGCTATACAGACAGCAAAACAAAGTAAATCACTATAACCATAGCTGTACAGGGACTACTGGGACCAAAAACTTGATAATATCCTCCGCCCCCCCCCCCCTCCCCGAAGTGTTAACTTCTTGCTGGCTCTATAATGGTCAATGAGACAATAATTATAACACTATAAAAAATAAAATACTGGTTAACAATGAACATGGGCAGGAGGCTGTAAGGGGGCCACCCATCCATTTAAAGTAGGGCAATACGCCTAAAATTTTGAAACATTGGCCACGTTGCTGGTTTCATTATTTACAATGAGGGTCAAGTTGTTAGCTAGGCCAAAGTATGGCCATAAATCAAAAAACAGTACACAATGAGTTAAAATGAGGCGCACCATCAAAGGTACGCCGCAAGCATCACATTCCAGTGGGTCCTCCCAGCGGAGAAGAAAACTGTGCAACATAGGAGGCGAGTAAGGAGATCCTCATCCCTTCTATCCCACTGGGAGGAGCTTCTCCAAGGGTGAACGGTCAGTTTGATCAACTGGAGCTCATCCTGATGGACAACTGGATCTTGGTGAGACAGACATAATAACTGTTATGAAGTGAGCTAGTGTTCAAGGTAGCTTGGCCTATGATGGGACAGTTATAGGTATTGGATTGGTATAGTGCAGAGTGTGGATGCTTAATGCATACAGACAAAGCTCTTTATTCATGGTTTCACTATTAGCATTTTTATTATTCAGAGATAAAATAACTGTGACAACTTTCTGTTTCCACAACTGAAAATTTCACTAATTCCAGATTTGAAACTAAGGTTATTAAAATGTTAACAATTGCATGCCTATTTATTTACTAGCTTTCAGAATGGAATACAATAAACTTCGACCTAGTGCCGCTTCCATGGGCCATTGACGAAAGGCGCTGGGTTATGATCAATCAACAAAGGGAGCATCTGTAAACTACGTGGTTCGGTCTAAGAAGGGGGGGGGGGATGGGGTGGCTAGAAGGCAGCGCTGCACTACGTGGGGGGGGGGAGAGGGGGGGGAGTGGGGGAGGTCCGAGCCAGGCCATGTAAATTATTTCCATATGTGATTTACAATAGTCTGCCAAGAGAAAACAGCACAAAAGGTCTTCTGGAATTATAAACGAAAAAAGCTACATGCTACGTGGGAGGAGGAGGATAGAGGCGGGGGAGGGGGGGAGGTGGTAGGGGGGTTCACATGAGGCCAAAATGGAGCTACGTGTTTTATGGACGCTACCAAATCAGGAAAAAGCTAATTCTATGGCTTCACCTCACTGTTAGCCCCACAGGCTTAGTTGGTTGCAGCACTGTGATGGTGTCTGGTACTGACACGGGGTTAGCTGGTTCAAGTCCTGTGGCGGGAGAAATTTTCATCATTAATCACCAGATTGTGCACCAAAGTTGTGGGGTAAATGCCAAACCTCTCCAGAGGGTATGGAGTTACGGCATACAACACTGCTGATGGTGATTTGTCCATCGGATGAGGACATTAAGCTTGGCAGTACCCTTGCATTACTTCAGAAGAGTAGTCACCGGGTTTCACAACCAACATATTCTTGACCCAGAGATTGAAAACTAAAAGCTGCTTTAATTACATGGATCGAAGACAGTAATCAGAAAAGACTGGTAATAAGTGGCACAGTAATTCATGAGAAAGCTAAGGATATTACAGTGAACATTCGGACAGAGGATTTAGAGCTACCAAAAATTGATTTAGTGAGGTCAAAGTGCGAAAATCACTCCAGAACATCACGATTGTTCTTGAAACCTGGAATGTATCCCCAATAATCCTATACCAATTACCATTTTGTATTCATGGCATATTTATAGAATGTCTCCTCCATGAATAAGGAGCTTTGACTGTATTTTACAACAAGACCTGTTACAATGGTAGGAGCCGTGGGATGGTTTAGGAGCATTAGAGGGTTGGTGATTCTGGGCAAGTATATTATTCCAATTGGGACATCTGCTGGAAGTTGTTATGGGTATGATGGCACTGTGCAACAAGGATTTTGGTGTTTAGGAAATAAATACACCATGTCCGTACAAAATTGGTCGTTGATTCCAAATATGACCTACATTTTGACGTATCAGTCTAGTTTTTAAGCTATGTGACATCCCTCTGTAATATATTAGGTATAAGTCAAAGTGAATCTTACACTGAAGAACCAAAGAAACTGGTATAGGCATGTGTATGCAAACACAGAGATATGTAAACACTCAGAGTATGACCTGTGGTTGGCAACGCCTATATAAGACAACAGGTGTCTGGCACAGGTATAAGATCAGTTACTGCTGCCACAATGGCAGGTTATCACGATTTAAGTGAGTTTGAACATGGTGTTATAGTCGGCACGCGAGAGATGGAACACAGCATCTCCGAGGTAGCGATGAGGAGGGGATTTTCCTGTAAGATCATTTCACGAGTGCACCGTGAATATAGGGAATCTGGCAAAACATCAAATCTCCGACATCGCTATGGCTGGAAAATGATCCTTCAAGAACAGACCAACGACGACTGAAGAGAATCGTTCAATGTGACAGAAGTGCAACCCTTACATAAATTGTTGCGGATTTCAATGCTGGTCCATCAACAAGTGTCAGCTTGCAAACCAATCAACGAAACATCGTTGATATGGGCTTTTGGAGCCGAAGGCCCACTCGTGTACCCTTGCTGAATACACAACACAAAGTTTTACACCTCGCCTGGGGCTGTCGACACCGAAATTGGACTGTTGATGATTGGAAACATGTTGCCTGGTCTGACGAGTCTCATTTCCAATTGTATTGAGCGGATGGACGGGTATGGCTATGGAGACAACCTTATGAATTCATGGCCCATGAACACTGTTGGAAATCCATTTTTCAATTAAATGGAGCCTAACGTCCCTTTTTAACAACGTGGTCTTTAGAGACGGGAAAGGATGGGGGCAAGGAATGGGAAGGAATTCGGCCATGGCCTTTTTGAAGGAAGCATCCCGGCATTCGCCTGGAGTGATTTTGGGGAAACCATGGAAAACCCAAATCTGGATGCCCGGACGGGGATTCGAACCGCCGTCCTTCCGAATGCGAGGCCAGAACGCTATCCGTTACACCACCACGCTCGGTAAATGGAGCCAATTGGAGATGAGTACAGTAAGAAACCTAGACCTGATAGAGAAAAACAGAAGTTTTTTCCAATTTAACAGCCAAAATTAACTAAAAATTCACTAAAATATTTCAGGCACCAGACAAAAATATTTTTTCTTGCCCTGTGTAGTAGGAAGAATGTGAAGCATTTCTGGGCAAGATCTGAGAAGTCATAAGTTGTACACTCTTAAGGAAAGGAAACAGAATAAAAGAAGATGGCCTTTCTACTTTATATAAAAGGAGTCACTGAGAGGATAGGAAACATGCTGACTAAAGTAACTACTGGACTTATATGACAGGCATTGTAAGATCAGTGAAGGATCACAGAGCACATTTACAAGCAAGAGGAGTGGACAAGATTCCTTGTGATTGTGGACAATGTATATTGATGAGACATCCTGAGTGGTTGCCGTAAGATGGAAAGAACTTGGATGTCATTCAAGACTTGGGCCATCAGCCAATCACCAGTTGTGGGTCACCAAGTGGAAGAAATCAAAGGGAGAAGACGAAAATCATAGCACATTCAAGGGGCTTCATCTACAACCGCAACACCTTCTCTGGAGTAGCGGACACTCACTGCCAGAAATCCAACAGTCTTGCTGACAGAAAAACGAAATAATCATAGCAATGTGCTGGCAAATGATGAGGGTGTGTAAACAAACATCAGCAGTGGAAAGACCTGCCTTAAATAGCCGGAAGGACTCAGGTTGGGTGCCAAAACGTCGGCAGTAACAACAGCATTGACACAGCAGTAAACCTGCAAAGTAAGATGAATTATACAAACACGATCCCTGCAAAAAGTATCAAATTTTATGTTCGATGTATGGAAACGTAAGATGTAGGCCAAGAATCATATAGCTTTTGCAGAGGGAGGAAAGTTGCGTAAGTGTTATCTTGGTTTTCTTTTTAAAATGCTCAGTCAGTGGTTAAGAATGTTGTGCAGATGATCAGGGAGAGAGAGTAGGATTTTATGTATGGTGGTATTTACACATTTTTGACATATTGCTGAAGGAGTAAGTGGGTCAGCACTAAGGACGGTTTGAATTGGAACATGTGCAGCACAGCATGATGTTGAGGATGGCACTGAGACACACCAAGTTAGGAGATTAGGTGGACCATTTAGCGAAAGACAGGATTGAAACAGGATATTTCTCACCCTGTGAAACAGACTCCATAACAAGCCATGCCTTATGTACCATCAACCATTTCTGATATCAGCTTATCTCCCTCCATTGCCCATTGCATCAATCTCACTACAAACTACTGTTCATCAGAATGCTTGGTCACAGACAAAACAGTTTACTACCGAAATCTAGACCACCTGGTTGCTCCTACAACTCATGTTACCTCAATAACTGTTTCACAGTTATAGCTATCAGAACAAATGCAGAAATCATATCCTTAATCAAACTCCTTATGTGAGAATTGACCTACCAACATATTCTGAATATCAGTCATCTCATGGGCCTCAATCTTAAATAATACTTACCTTTCTCTCCACCATCTCAACTTTCTAATCACATCACTTGCAAGTATCATATATATTATTTCTATAAGGTATTTTTTTGTCACAAGCCTGTATCTTCTTTCATACTTAACCAAAATCAATGAATGAGGTGTCATTTTAAAGCTTATGGTCTCCACATTGGTCACATAATATTTTAAGAAATGAAGTTTTCGGAATTCGACCCTTAAAGGGCAAAAATGTCAATCTTTCTAAAATGCTGTTTTCTGTGTTACGAGTCATTTATCTCCCTGGATACGTATATGAAATCGTTTAATGTAGTATCATTTTAAAGATTAAGATCTCCGCTTTAGTGATGTCATATATTAAGACAGATATTTTTCGGAATTCGACCCTTAAAGGGCAAAAGTATCAATATTTTTGCAATGCGTAATTGTGTCACGAGCGATTTATCTCTCTTAATATCTAACCGATATAGATAAATGAGGTATCATATTAAAGATCGAGGTCTCCGCCGTGGTAACATTATATTTCAAGAAAAGAATTTTTTGTTTTTCGACTCTTAAAGGGCAAAAATGTCGATTTTTCTAAAAAGCGTTTTTTGTATCTCGAGCCATTTATCTCCCTTGATATCTAACCAAAATCGATAAATGAAGTAGGATTATGAGGAGTAATGTCTCAGCTTTGTGACATGATATTTTAAGAAAGAATGTTTTTGGAATTCAACCCTTAAAGGGGAAAAGTTTAAATTTTTCAATAACGCATTTTTGTGTCACGAGCGATTTATCTCCCTTAATATCTAACCGATATAGATAAATGAGGTATCATATTAACGAATAAGGTTTCCGCCGTGGTAACATTATATTTTAAGAAAGGAATTTTTCGTAATTGGACCCTTAAAGGGCAAAAATGTCAATTTTTCTAAAATTCGTTTTTTATGTCTTGAGCTATTTATCTCCCTGGATATCTAACCAAAATCCATAAATCAAGTAGGGTTATGAGGATTAATGTCTCAGCTTTGTGACATCATATTTTAAGAAAGAATGTTTTTGGAATTCAACCATTAAAGGGAAAAGTATAAATTTTTCTATAATGCATTTTTGTGTCACGAGCCATTTATCTCCCTTGATATATAACCGATATAGATAAATGAGGTATCATAGTAAAGATTAAGGTCTCCGCCATAGTCACATTATATTTTAAGAAAGAATTTTTCGTTATTCGACCCTTGAAGGGCATAAATATCAGTATTTCTAAAATGCGTTTTTTGTGTCTCAAGTCATTTTACCTTCGTTGACAATTAAACAAAATTGATAAACGAGGTATCATTTGAAAGATTAAGGTCTTCGTAATGTATTCGGTTCCGTTACCACATTTTAAGAAAGAATTTTTAAAAAATTCTAACCTTAGAGGGCAAAAGTATTAGTATTTTTACAACGCATTTTTCTGTCATGAGCTATTTATTTCCCTTGATACCTAATCGAAATCAATAAATGACGTATCGATTTAAATATTAAATTATCCACTATCGTCACATCATATTTTAAGAAAAAACTTTCTCCAAATTACACCCTTAAGGGGCCAAAATAACATCTTTTCTCAAAACTTTTTTTTTACCTTGCTTGATAACTAACCGAAATCGATAAATGAGGTATCATTTTAAAGACCAAGGTGGCTGCTTTGGTCACACCATATTTTATAAAAGATTTTTTTTTGTAATTCGATCCTTAAAGGGCAAAAGTATCAATATTAGTTATAGAACGTGTTGATTTTTAAAAATTTTGTTTTTATTATATGCCATTTATTTCCTTCGATACCTAGCTGAAATCGATAAATGACATATCGTTTTAAAAATTAAGGTCTCCAGCTAGGTAAAATCATAAATTAAGAAAAAAATGTTCAGAATTTGGTGCTAAAAGTGGTAGCACTTATGAGACTGTTCAGAGCCAAGTCCCCAGATTTCAGCAGCGGATATCACAGAGAAGTAAATAAGTAGGTTTTCGTATATATTTTTTTCTTTTACGGAAACACTGTCGTTTTGCTATACAATTCCAATGTAATCATTTTATTCGCTCAGCAACAAATATCACATAGATGTTGATATGTTGTGTGCAGTTTGTTAAGGTTGATTTTATTCTACCAAGGTCAGTGACAGTTTGTCATAAATAAAGTGTGTTTTTTCACTATTTACATATTTTTTTTCATTTTTATGTATGATTAACATTTCCAATGATATCATTTTCTTCACACCCACTACTCAGTTTTTAATTAATGGTTACAAACAACCATTATGTGGTTGGTTCGAACATATGTGCTATTGTGGGCTGAGCAGAGCTGTGCTGCGTGTTTCATCTTCTGCAGTTATAAGAAACACTGTCTTTTTTGTGTTTATGTGGTTTCTTTTGCCACTGCTGCCCTTCTTGTTTAAACTTTGGTATGTGAGGGGTATATTTTATCTTCCCTTTCTGTATATTTATATATAGACACATTGTAAGGAAACTAAAGATGCCTCATAACTAAATAAAAATAACGATATGGGTATAGACCATCTCTTACCACATATGTTGGTGGGACAGTGTGAAGACATGAAAAATATATTAGCACACTTCAAATATTGGAACCATTCCTCAGCAGAATATGCTGTACGCTTGATGGAAGTCAACACGCAATTGAGCAACAACTGATTATTCAATGTTCTATTGTTGCAAAAGGATTCCATTCCAAAAATTTCTGTATGTTACTTGTTTGTATTTTTACTGTCTTCCTGCTGCAATCTGAGTAAGTGATATATATGTAGATAGACACAGAGGGCAACCATCACTTAGCTCAGAGAGCAGCAGGTATAATCCTCTGCTGAAGAAGGGTTTATGCTCAAACATTACGTTACTGTTGAGTGTACATTTTTTTCCCTGTGTCTTGCTGCTGCCATGTGTGTAATTTATGGTTCCTCTCTTTTTCTTTTTTAAATCTCAATATTTGCTGACCAGTTCTTTTTTTGCTGTCAAACCCATATATAATAGAATTACAAAATATTCTAACCATAATCCATTCAAGCAATATATTTCTATTATGCTTAATTTTTCAGTTGAATGTCAAACGAAATTTTTATAACTACATTACTTCGAAGGGGGTGATTAATTGAAAACCTTTAAATATTTAAGTATTAACACCGTTTTAGATTCATAATACCTAGAATTTAGTTTTTTATTTGCCTGTGACTGTGATGATGTGACTGACATTCTATTTACTAAGAATTTTGAATATTTATCAAGGATTTGTGAGATTCCTAAACAAAATGGTACTAGTTCTACAAGAATTATATATCACTTACACTTGATTTTCTTACCATCTCCTCTGCAGATTGACAATTTCTTCTCCTTCCTGTTCCAGTACTGGAAGATGTTGACAAAGATTGGCCACACTGAGGAACTACAGATTTTTTTTTAGATACTTTATTTGATAGTGAGGTACTTGTTTTTTTCAGGGTAACTGTTCTTCTTTGATATGTGGAATCTTTATTACTACCTACTGTTTCCTTTGCAGTATGAATGCTGGACGTGACTTTGTTTTGCTTGCTTATGGAATCTCCATCACTATCTTTAAATTTATGAACTTGTTTTGTGGTATCTGAAGACTTGTTAACTTCAGTTTTTAAACTTATACTACAGCTATTTTTAAATAATTTGCAAGAAAGTTCACAGTCTTTGTATTTCACCCTAAGCAAATTCACATTTTTTCTGTGATTTTGACGCAAGTAGTGCTGTTTGATAGGTTGTTCTTTTACATTTACCACCTTAGTCTTTAGATTAGCCAGTTTTCTCTCTGTCTTATGACACAATGGCTTACTTTCCAAGATATCCAACTGTTTGGATTTCTTCTGAAAAAATTCTTCGTGATCTGAAGAAACTGACTTTTTCTCGTCTTCAAACTTCTTTTTTGTTCTGGAGGTTGGGAAGTTAGGGCAAAGGCGTTTTCTCTATGAAAGAAAGAGAAATTAGGAAAGAATAATATTTAATAAAACATATTAAGAACACATTATACTAGTTTTTATTAACTATCTAAGGTTTTTGATTTAGAAAGTAAGTAATAAATTACTCAATATTAAATTAAGGTAATATTCTGTGGATGTTAAGGAACAGAAAAGATTTAGTGCAAGCAGTACTTGTTTACAGAACATCTTTCCTAAGTTAAACAACTGAGAGAAGACTATCAAGGAATCTAAGTAAGCATCTAATATTCCTAGATCTTATGAACGCAAATAAATACAATAAAATTATTAAAAGGTAACAGTTAAATTCTAATTATGTCAGAACTATAAACAACTTTTAGAGAATTCCGCTATAGAATTTAGCTGGGAAAGCAAATATCAGAATAAAACTAAAATTATCAAACTTATTTGAATGTCTTGATTATAAAGCCTTGAAAAATGGAGAAGGAGCGGCTTTGGAATGGGAGTGGTGATTGGAAATGTATTTCTTTATACACTGTTCTGTGGATCATCAGATTCATATGGTCACCTTTATGGTAAAGAAACACTTTTCTAAATAGGGATTAAATATTAATTTTTTAAAAATTAATATCTCTATGCAGGATAACAGGGAGAGGACATACGACCTTAAAAAGGAAACATCAAGCTTCGCTAACAGTACAAGCACTTGTTAAAAATTCTTCTCGGGTGTTGTGCCGGATAAGTTCTGCCATACATGACATTTCGACAGCTACCTCTGCTGTCTTCATCAGGTGAAATGGTAGGTTAAAGTTGCTACTGCAACAACATGTCACATACTGTGAATGCCTCATAATTCTGACTCATATAAATACCCAGCGGCCAGCAGTCACTTATGAGGCTTGCTTCGAAAGCTGCTCTTCTACAGGTCACTGTGTTGGCTAGGCTTCATACAAGGCCTGCATTGGTCAGCTGGGTCTTGACTATCTTCCAGCATGCATGTCTATCGCACTGCTGTTATAAATTTTGGATGATGGGCTTCCATCCTTCACTCAAAAAGAGACCACAATCTCTGTTGATGCTGCTGATACTCAGTCTAATTTCCAACGATTCTCTAATTATAGAATCCCAGAAATACATGGCCCAAGCCAGTACTTCAGCCTTGTTGAAGTTTAATCTTCGGCAAGATAAGTCGGCATTAGCTGTTAAATATTCAGCTAATGCAGACTGATTTAGCTGTAGCAAATGCAGATCTCGCTGGTGCTCGATGTGGTATTCCTCTATGGTTCTGAATGTTTGTGTGATATATATTTTGTTGAATTCACATGCGATCAAATAAACACCTCAAACTCGAAGGCCAAGGTCGTCCTTTACAATGTGCATTGTATCTTGTACCTTTGCTGGTGGTCGAAAGGTACTCTTTATGCCATATTTTGTGAGAATTCTTTCTATCTTCCCAGAAGTACTTGGAGCATAGAGTAGCACTGCAAGGGATCTTAACAGTTCTATTTGTTCTGCTGTCGATCTTGGTGCATGGGGATGAAATGCCTGTTTAATTGGCTTTTGTGAATATCCATTCTGCCTTAAAACCAGCCAAAGGTGCCTGAGTTCATCTAGCAAACTATCACTATCCCAGATGGCTTATGCCTGATGGGCCATCATGGTCCATATGTTTTTTGTAGCTGGGCCAGGTGGTGAAAGCTGGCAGCCCCCAAATAGCAGTCTGTGTATGTGGGTTTCCTGTAAACGCTATGTGACGAGTAGCAACGGGCTTGCGTCCACGAACAGGAGCATGCCATCTTTCTTAATCTCCATAGTGAATCATATGCTTGGATGTTCCAACAATTCTTCGACTAGAAGAGCTGTGTGGCGAGACTATGAATATATCATCCACGTAACAGTTGAAGCACATAGGTTTTAAAAGAGCAGTCTCTAAAGTCCTTTCTTCAAAGTCCACCATATATAAATTCGCTACCACTGGAAAAAGTGGTGACCCATGGCCACACCGACAAGAGCGTGTGCTGGAATAAATCTGCAGTCCCATGGTTGAAATGATGTATTAATTCTAGAGTCCCCTTCACAGGCACTTGTGTGAACAGTGTGTTAGATGATCTGTTTCGCATAACAGCTTACGCTAAACTGTGCCCATTAACTGTGGCCTAAGGATATATTGCCTTACGATCGCCAATCTACTGAATACCTCCCTCAGTGGGTAAAGGTATGTTTCAAATAATGCTCACTGTAGACTTTGATGAAATGTTCAAACCATATATTAATCCAAAATTTCTACATCAGACAGTAACCAAATTTATGGCATCAGACTTCTTTTCCAAAATAAACAACTGCAGGTATAAATCTTGATTCAAGCCACAAGCAACTCTGGGGTACCCCCTAACTGAATAAAAGTTCAATTACACTGGAGTGAATCACTTTCCCACTACCTGTTACAGTCAGTCCACCATGGCTGACTTGCTAGCCTCGCACACTAATAATGCTTCTACACACATCACACCAAATGGGCAGTGACCAGCCACAACCTACCAGTGCTTATCAACAACTGCACCTTTCATGATTTCCAGGGATCTATTTATAGAGGACCAGGTAGCTTTCACAATATCCTCTGGGATTTTTCTACCATGAAACATTATTTTTCCTCTGATCTACTTGAAATTTTTGTGGGAGGTAGCCCATTCCCTACTTGTTAAAACAAATACTTAAAAAATTTCTCTAGCTATAGTAGTTTGGCAAACCCTAAAATTTTCTCTCATTTGCTCAGTATTCGAGCTACGGTGTCGATTCTTAGTTTAAAATGATCGACTCGTCTTTCTGGATCTTTTGGTATATAAACTGGCTTTTTTAAAAAAATTTTCCATCTTACTGTAATTCTAAATTGCGTCTTAATAATGACTTACTATTTCCTACATCTCCTAAAGTATTGATGCTACTGGGCTAAAATATGCTTTAAATGTCTCAGGGTACAATTTTCTATATAATAGCAATGTTGTGTGACTTTACTTAGTCGCCTTCATATAGTTTCAAAATTCCTTTTAAAACCCAAGTTCATATCTCGCAATCGTCTACTGCCATATTTTCGAAATTCTTGTTAATTTACTTTTTTTTTTTTTTTTTATTCTGCCCAAAATAATGTAAAAAAAAAAAAAAAACTTGCTCATTGTGCATCAGAAAAATTCTAATTTGTTTTGAATGCACTCCCCCATCTGTATTTCGCTGAATAAAATACTACATGAAAACTAAGCTTTCCTCCCAAAATCATCATTTTTACCAAAATATTTTACTTAGTTTTCAGCTACTGATTCTAATTTTTTGCATGATGTGGTTTAAATTTGAAACATCTTTTAAGCTATAAATCTTTTCCTGTGTTTTGTGCTTATATATATATTTATTTTGGATCTCGGAAACGCCTTTAACGATTTGGATGAAACTTCATATTTAGCTAACGTTTTGCTTTTTAAGTTTATCTAAATAGGTTTCTTCCCTGCCAAAACACTAATTAAAAAACAATTTTTGAGTTTTGTATCTCATATACGGCTCTAACGCCATCTCGAAGATGTTTCAGGTGCTAGAAAGCCTACTAATAGTTAGGTTCTCTTTGAATTTAACAAGGAACTATATCTATAAGCAAACAATTCATGTACACTAACTGACCCATACGAATATTTTGTAAAATATCATGATCAATCACCGAATGGTAATTTAATTATGAGGAAATAAGTACATGCAAGTATTTATTAATTAAAGGTATTTTATTTTGAAGAGTAGTAATAAATATCAATTTCACTGTAAAAAGTCATTAACATTAAATAGTACACATTTAATTGTAAAACATTTCAAAAGTAAATATTTTTTAAAAAAAATATTGGCTTTCTCAGAAGTCATTTTTTTAAATCTTCTTTACATAAATTCTCTGAAAAAAATATTAGCATTTTTAATTTGATCATCATTGATTTTATGATCATTTGTGTATTTTAACACAAAAATAAATATTAATGAATCTACAAACTCGTGAAAAAGCCACATTCCTGTATCCATACGAAAAAACAGGGTCTGATAAATATAATCCTACCTTTTGAAGTGTCTGACCTTGTTCTTTATTAATGTTCAAATTGTTTTCTTATCATTTAGAAAGGCAGGGTTGGTGGTGTGAGGTAAATGAGAGACAAGAGCGTAGTTTTGTTGCAGTGAATTAATTTAGCACTGTTTATGTACTTGTAAAGAGAATTACCACTAATCTTGAACCATTAATTAATCTCTGATTACCTGTAATATTTCTATTTAACATAATAATAGCATTTTTCTTTAAAAGCAATTTATGAGGTGGTAACCCAGACGATTTCAAAAATTGCTCTAGTGATTTGGATGAAATTTTATATGTATATAATGATTTGCTTTTCAAGTTTGTAACACGATTTTGCAAAAAACATATCAATTCCTCGATTCGGTATCTCGTAGGATTCATGTACCCATAAGCCTACTGATGTTAGTTAAGCTTCTCTTTGCACGGAACTGTCTACTTAAAAATGCCTATGAAGCCTTCAAAAAACATTTAACTTTAATCAAACTTTACTCAGATCTTGCATATTGAACAGAATTTGAAAGATAACGAGTGAAGATCGGTACCCAGGTACTTTTCTTTATGTGCCCAATGTTCAGAAATTGTAGTGATCAGGTCTATTTACTCCTACTTGTCACTTGAAAATATAAGAAAATGGTTATACATGCTTTATTGTTGGATTGATACCAGCTCGCAACTCTTTAAACTAATTTTGATGATTTATTTACCAAATTTAGGTTATACGAGGGGGGACCCAAAAAAACGGGAAATTCGTCATAACGTCTTTATTTCTTAATATTTTTACACTAAATTTCGATCACCTTCAAAGTGTTCTCCACTGACCACAACACACTACTTGAAATGATCCTTCCATTGTTCCAAACAGTTTTTAAAAACACTTATCGGTATGTTCGTTATGCCTTCCGGCGATTTTTGTTTATCTACTCCACAGTGGCAAAACACTTTCCTTTCATAATCCTTTTGAGTCTGGGGAACAAAAAGAAACCACAGGGGGCTAGATCCAGTGAGTGGATGGGGTGGACAATCGGTGTCATGCCGTTTTTGGTCAAAAACTGCTTTACGGAAAGGGCGGTGTGGGCCGGCGCGTTATCATGATGGAAGAACCAGGCGCTTGTGCGCCAAAGATCTGACCTTTTCTTCCAGATACTCTCCCTCAATCTTTCAAAAACCTCCAAGTAGAGCTCCTGGTTGACAGGTTGACCTGGTGGAACGAACTCCGCGTGCATAACACCTCTACAATGGAAGAAACAAATGATCATTGTCTTAATGTTTGGCTTCACTTGGAGAGTTTTTTGGGATGAGGAAATCACATGTCTTCCACTGGCTTGATTGCTGCTTTGTTTTGAGGTCGTATCCATAGCACCACGATTCATAATCAGTAATCACTTTCAAAAAAATTCTTTGAGCTGATTTTGAAGCTCAAAACACGCATGAAGTCGACGCTCCCTTTGCTCGTCTGTGAGAAGGCGAGGGACAAATTTAGCTGCAACCTTTCTCATGTGCAAATCTTCGGATAAAATCCTGTGAATTGAGCTCCATGATATTCCAGACATCTCACAAAGTTGATCAATGGTTCGGCAACGGTCTGCACGAACGAGGGCATTGATTTTGTCGACTTTTTCATCTCTTCTTGTCGTTGAGGGGCGTCCTGAACGGGATTGGTCATCAATTAACATTTCTCCATTTTTAAAATGTGAAAACCACTCATAGACTCTGGTTTTACTTAGGGCAGCATCCCCATAAGCAGTCTTCAGCATTACAATAGTTTCAGCGGCCAGTTTACCCAACAGGAAACAAAATTTCACAGCCATGCGCTGCTCTCGACAATCTGCCATCACGTTTCTGCCGAAATGGAAAAAGTTGTCTTACTAAAAAAACTATCACGGGCGAACTGATGCACTCACAGCGACACAACTTCACACACTGACTCAGAGGGAATGACAGCAACAGACACCAGGTCGAACAATGTGTTCCCCCACTCTCCCTCCCCGCCACAGCCCAATTCCCGTTACTTTTGGGTCCCCCCTCGTATGACAAGAGAGATGACATCAAAGCTAACCAAGAGGTCAGAATCTGACACAGTCATACCCTGGATCATCCATATGAATTCAGCAGTGTTCATTACAAGGTGAAAGCAATGACCCACCAATGGTTTTTAGTTGGCGTTTGAGAAATTTTGTCAATTATTGTGTGGGAGCTACTGCACTGACTATTGGAAGTAAGGCCATGTTCTATTGTGGATTTTTGGTTGGACATATAACCTCAGAGGCCTGGCTGCACAGTCAGGGGTCTGTTGCTGCAGTAGCAACTTTGACCTACTATTTCACCAGATGAATACAGTGGAGGTAGTTGTTGAAACGTTATCTATGGTAGAACAACCAAGAAGAATTTTCATCAGATGTACACCATGGAAGACTCTATTCTCACAGTACAAGCATTTTTCTCTCATGATGATGATTTTTTAAAATGTGAAATGACAATTTTTACGATGGCAAACAACTTAATCCATACTTGGTAACCACAAATTCGTGGTGCAATTTCAGCCCAAAAAATGTTTTGCAGACAAAAAAAATTAGTTTACATGTTAGTATATTAAAAGACTTCAAAACATCATTAAACTCAAATGGTTATATTTCTTTTAAAGAACTACATAACCTTTCTTTGGCACTGTCTCTTTACATGTCAAAGGAGGAAATAGGATGTGGACTAGCAGGAGATAAATAGCACCTGTAATAATGGTCTAGCAGAATTTGCTGGTGTGGAATACCAAACTTTCAGACACTGGAATACAGCACTGTATAGTAGCAGATATACAAAAGAAGAAATACTAAATTATTCCAGACAAAGCAAGAAATAGTGGGTAATTACAAATGAGAAACAGTGAAGGGAGAGAAAAACAGAACTTTTTAGGCATAATAAGATTATGAATTACTAGAATTCATTATCAGGTTAATTAACTCAAGACTATTTAATAAAATCTCAAATGATGCACGGACATTTTTACAAATATTATATACATATATTGTTTACATAGTTGCAGATTTTTTAATATTAAATATTATTTTGGTTGGAGAATGCCAACAATCTCAGTAACCAAAGTTCACTTATGGTGCAACAATGTTTGTCACCACAGTCACACACTGTTACATAAAAAATTCAGGCTATTTTATCCATCTGAGATTAGTAAAAGCAGTGATGTCAAAGATACAGCCCGGCCCTATCAATACGGCCCACGATTGCAATGTGACACAGAAAGAAGAATCATGTTTTTTAGAGCTTTTAGACTTCACTTGTTTCCTCTAAGAAAGTTTTAAAACTGCGCACACTACATTCATAAGTAATTTCAAGGGCAGCGCGTGCCTAGACAAGCAAGAGAGATAGACAGTAAAGCCATCTCATAGCAACAAGCGGAATCTTCCACGCGCTTCGATTTTGGCATAATGTCACAAAAACGTAAAGTTGATAGTGAGTGCAGAGTTTTTCAGTCTAAATGAGAAATTGCATATTTTTTCATAGAATGTAAAGGTAAACCACTGTGTTTGATTTGCAATCAAACAGTTGCTGTTTGTTAGGAGTTTAACTTGAAGAGACACTATGATACGAATCATAAATCAAAATTCGATTGTTACATTGAAAAAATAAGAATTGACACATTGTCATCTTTAAAATCTAAACTTCAAGGTCAACAATTGATGTTTACTGAAGCTAATACTGAGAGTGAAGATACCCTGAAATCAAGTATTATTATTGCATTAGAAATCGCGAAGAGATCAAAACCTTTCACTGATGGTGATTTTATTAAAGACTGTATGTTGAAAGTTGCCAATGTTTCATTTCCATCTGAAAAGTCAATAATTCAAAATATTTTGATGTCAAGAAACACTGTTGCTTCAAGAATAAATGATTCAACTCAAAATTTGGTTCTTGAATTGAAGGAGAAAATTAAGGAATTTACAAACATTTCACTGGCTGTTGACGAGAGCACTGATACTGTTGATACAGCTCAACTTACTGTTTTTATACGAGGTATTAAAAGTAACTTTGAAATAACTGAAAAACAATTAAAGTGCATTCCATTGACGCGTACTACAACAGCAAATGATATTTATTCTAGAATTGAGCATTTGATAGCAGAATATGAACTCGACTGGAATATACGTAGCAACACAACTACGGATGGCGATCCTGCCATGGCTGGCAAACATTCGGGCGTTGTAACTAAATTAAAACAGAAAACTTCAGGAAATTTGTGGGATTTCACTGTATAATTCATCAGGAATCATTGGCATCCAAACATTTAAAATTTTCTGATGTCTCTTATTTCACCGAAGTTTGTTGGCTCAGTCGAGGAGTAGTTTTAGAAAGATTTTTTTGCATTACGTGACCCTATTCAAGCTTTCATGTTAGAAAAATGCAACCCAATTGATTATGACAATGACTGGTGGGTTGATTGTGCTTTTTTGGTAGATATGAATAAACACTTGACTGATCTGAATGTAAAGTTATAGGGTAAAAATCTGATTGTCACTCAAATGTATTCATGTATTCAAGCATTTGAAACAAAGTTGAGGCTGTGGGAAAATCAAACTTTGGATCATTTCCCTCATTTAAAATAATTTGGCACAGTGAAAAAAAAAAAAAAAAAAAAAATTGGATCAATATTCTCAACTTCTCCTAAATTTGATCACGGAATTCAACAATCGTTTTGAAGACTTCCACAAAATGAATGAAATGGAATTCCCAATTTTCAACAATCCATTCAATTTTGAAGTCACAGGCACCAGTTCATTTGTAAATGGAGTTGATAGATCATCAATCAGACAGTATTTTGAAAGAAAAATTTAAAGAGGTTAACGCTCTTACATTTTATACACAATATTTCAAGAGTTAACAACCCGGAATCAAAAAAGCTTGCAGTATGCATTCTGAGCATGTTTGATAGCACCTATTCTTGTGGGCAGACGTTTTCCATCATGAAAATAAATAAGAACAAACATCGCACAAGACTTACGAATGAACATGTCCAATCAATTCTTAAAATAATTACAACAAATATGATACCTGACTAGTGTTGCAAACTGAAAAAAAAAAAAATGTTTTTTTTCAGCTTTGTGAAAAAAAACCATGAAAAAAACCTAGCACCCGTGTTTTTTTTCTATTTTTTTTTTTTTTTTCAGAAAACAATATATTTGATAAATTATAGTTTTATTTAAGGAACTTTCATTTTACAAGTGTGTTTTAAGTCTTAATGAATCATATAATGTCTCACATAATTATTCATAAGTGTATCTATTTAGGTAATATAATTTTATTCATCCTCTATGTCAGTACCACATTCACTAGTATCAGTAATACCAACACTAGTTTGGTCGGTGTCGGAATTTTCTGTCTCTTCTTCTGTCTCCTCTAGATCCATAACTTCAGAAATAGTTAAATTTTCTTTTACTGGTTGTTCTTGTATTGCACGCTAAAGATTTTGAGATTGCAATTTTAAATTGTGAGCAAAGTACACACTGTGCATAAAGACTGCGCCGATAGTTCTGTATTGTGGTCTTTTAAGTTTGAATTAAAATCTATTATCATACAAAATAGGAGCTTTATTTCTTTCCAATCGTTTGTTTACACCAACAGTTGCAAGGAAACGATTCATAATTAGGGACCGTGCACAAACTACGTGGCTTGGTCCAGAGGGAGGAGGGGTTAGCTGGAAGGCTACGTTGGGCTACGTGAGGAGAGGGGGGGGGGGGTTCCGAGCCAGGCCACGTAACTTTCCTTTCGTAACATTTTTCACAGTTAAAATGAGGAACTGAACTCGTAACAGCATGTGAGTATTTATTTCCCTCAGTTAATTATATCCGTATGTAATTAACAATAGTGTGACAAGAGAAAACAGTACAAAATGTCTTCTGGAATCAAAACGGAAGAAAGCTACGTGCTTCGTGAACGGGGGGAGGGGGGGGGGGAGGCAAAAGCCACGTAGGGCTATGTGGGGGTTCACAGGAGGCCAAAATGGAGCTATGTGGTTTATGCACGCTCCCTTACAGACAATTTAATGAGTCAGTACCACTATACTCTGAGAGTTAACAAGTATACGAATATAAGGAAAGCCCAATAAGGCAAAAAACCGTGGATAAATTTTAAATTCCTAATTTTTTTAAAAGATCTGTAGGTAATTTTTTAGGGCTGGCAGCACTATTTCAAATAGAAAGTATCAAT
Organism: Vandiemenella viatica; assembly: GCA_031002005.1. Classification (NCBI taxonomy): domain Eukaryota; kingdom Metazoa; phylum Arthropoda; class Insecta; order Orthoptera; family Morabidae; genus Vandiemenella; species Vandiemenella viatica. The sequence continues at coordinate 124,993,772 of JARYHS010011408.1, forward strand.
CCAAACAACGGGGAATGGGGATTCATTTTCGCGCAACCTAGTCTCTTCGGGAAATCCCCGTTCATAAAGAAAATTTCAGTCAATTTTGCCAATATTTTCGTAATTTTTTTTTTACTGAACCAGAAAAATATAGTAGATTTTAAACTAAGATAAGTACTTAGAATAAACTCTAAAACAGTCATTTTAAACGATAACTGCCTTACAAATTTGAGATTTAGTAGTTGTGAAAAAAAACGTGTTCCAGAAAAAAAAAATGTTTTTTTTTCAAGTGTTTTTTTTCAAGCCAGAAAAAAAACTGTTTTTTTACAACACTATACCTGACATCAATGAGCTTGTCAAAAACAAGAGAAATCAGGTATCTGGATCCTCGAGCTCAAAATAATTACCCTCATTTATAGCTTTGATATGATTTTTAACAACCGTATATTATATACTATACAATTTAATAAATAAAATGTTATAATAATTCAGTACATTTTTTTTTATTTGAATCTGGCCCACCTACACATTCTAAATTTAATATACGGCCCTCTGCAAAATTGAGTTTGACACCTATGAGTTAAAGAATACAATTTATTGTCTCTATTAATTTCGTTGTCTAAAAATAAATCAAAGATTGCAACATATTTAGAGATGAAGCTCTTGGTAATCATACAAACAAAACATGCTGTCATTCACTGTGGTAGAATACTTTTTTAATTTGCCCACAAAACTATTCTTAATATACCACTACACCACTTAATGCTGGCCCTTTAATCTTACATGTCATCTTTTCTCTGACTGACATTTACTAGATGCTGTTAATTCATCTTTCTTAGAAAAGCTTCCTAATTAACACTTTATCAATTCCCAATGTGTGATAATGTGACACACACTAATTTTAGCAAACTACCTCTCAATATAGCAAACAAAAAATATTCTTAACTTACCAACAATATCACTTAACATCGGCCCTAATAATCAGTATGTGATATAGTAACACTCCATAACTTGCTGAAAGCTCCAATGTACTGTTTCTTACATAAGTAAAAACTGTTGTGTAAGCCACTCCTATGTGACATGAAGATAGCCATTACTTGCTTTATGAAATTGGCTGGAACTTCCTGGAGACTGGATTGGAAACATTAAAGGCAAATCAGAGACAGACTTTTCCCAAAATTGTATGGTCTATATATAACCTTTCCATTGCTTTCTTATAACAATTGCACCAATATCGCTGCTCCTCATCTCCATCCAACAATGAGTTGACCACATAATTCACCACTATGTTGCATTCATGGTGCAACGTTCCTGAGCTTCCTATTTTGGATCATATATGTTAAGATTCCCCAAATAAAGCATAATAATAATGTCTATGCTGTATTACAATAATGTGTTGAGGTAGTTATTAGAGCAGGGTAGTAGGGAATATTTAAAACAACTAAACAAGGACTTAATAACAGCAAAGAAAATGGCTAAAGATGGGTTTATGAAGAGTATTGTCAGTTCAGGGGGACCATTGACTGATGCATCTAGAAATTTCTATGGCTATATCAGGAAACTGAGGGGAAGGGAGGGTGTAGAGACACTTATAGATAAGGATGGAGAAGAAGTTACTGACGATTTGAAAAAGGCAGAGATTTTAAGTAACTGGTTCAGTGAAAGCATTAGGGACAATGAATCAGAAACAGGAGGGTCTAATTCGGAGAACGAGCTTAACAACACAATTAGAAATGACGATAGTAAAAAATTTGATATCCATCCTGAGGAAATCATGAAGGAAATAAGAAAGCTGAAAAAACATAAAGGGGCTGGTGAAGATAATATTACTACAGATATCTTAAAGATAGCCGGATGTGACATTGTACCTTATCTTGAAATATTATTTAAATTGAGTCTAGACACTTGCTGCTTACCACAGGACTGGAAAAGTGCAATAGTAGTACCGGTACATAGAGAAATAGAGTTGAGAATTACAGGCCAATCAGTTTGACATCAGTGGTAGGTAAATTAATGGAAAGATTGATGTGCAACCACATCAGAAATATATGTGAGGAACGAAATTGGTTTTCAAGCAGGCAACATGGTTTCAGGCAAGGATATTCATGCGAATCTCAGTTGGTGGGATATATGCAAGATATTTCAGATGAAATGGACAAGGGAGGCCAAATTGATAGTGTAGCACTAGATCTGTCTAAGGTGTTTGACAGAGTAAGCCATAAAATGGTAGTAAATAAGGTAAAAACCATTGGAGTGGATAAGAAAGTCATTTGCTGGGTAGAAGAATTTTTAAAAGGTAGAAAACAGAAAGTTAGGCTAGGAAAAGAAGTTGAAGTAAAAATGGGTGTGCCACAGGGTAGCGTATTGGGACCATTGCTATTCATTATTCTAATGAATAATTGTGTTGATTGTTTACTATCTGAAATTAGGTTGTTTGCAGATGACATAATGCTGTATAATAGAATCAAAACGATAGAGGATTGTAAACAGTTGCAGGGTGATCTGGACAGGATATCTAATTGGGTTGGTAAACATGGAATGAAGATAAATGCAAAGAAGAGTCAGCTTATTAGATACACATATAAAAAACAAAAGGTTAATTATGAATATGAGGTGGGGAAAGAATTGCTTGCTGAAGACTTGAAATGCAAATATCTTGGAATTACTTTTGATAACAAACTTAACTGGGCAGGACACATAGGACAGGTGGTAGGAAAAGGTTACAAAGTTCTGCACTTGTTGGAGAGAGTTATGAGGGGATGTACGAGAGAAGTCAAGGAATTGGGTTACAAAACTTTGGTCAGACCATTGCTCGAATATGGTAGTGTAGTATGGGACCCTCATTTTACGTATCAAATACAGGAGTTGGAGAGGGTGCAAAGAAGGGCTGCTAGATTTGTTTCTGGAAATTATCGCAGAAAGCAATCAGTGACGGATATGATAAAGGAGCTGGAATGGGATTCATTGCAAGACAGGAGGAGGATGAGGAGGGTCATGGGAGTGTACAGGGCATATACTGGTGATGAGGCATGGAAAGATATTGCAATAGGTATGAAAAGTAGTGCATGGAAGGGTAAAGATGACCACGACCACAAGCTGGCACTCGATTTCAGGCACAAGGGTGTGGGAAGATTCTCTTTTTTAGGTAAGGGTGTCAGGGATTGGAATGAGTTACCAAGAGAAATGATGAATAATTTACCGAAAACTTTGAAGGAATTTAAAGATAAAATTTGTAGAGGGCAAATGTAGGTGGGTGCAGGATAGGGTGAAGATGGGTGTGTAGGGAAATTGCCACCGGAGCCTGTGCTCCATTGCAATTAAATTAAATTAAATTAAATGTACTTAAATTTTTGTATTAAATGGAATATTGTGGGGTTAAATTTAACAAAATCTTTAACCTCAGTGTATTTAGGGTAGTTTCTGTTAGTTTCAATAGTTTTTAGGTTTTAGGAATTTTAAAGGAATTGAGAAATGTGGCATGGTAAATGAAATGGAGATTTGGTAGCATCAGTTTTACTTTTTAGTTTAGTACAGTCTGTAAAGCAGAGAGATATTAAGAAACAGGCATAAACAACTTAATGAAGAAGAAAGGTGCCGATTTGCCGATTTGAATGGTACAGTCCCATGTTAAAAATTAAAACACCGATAAAAATTGGATGTGAGAATAGTTATCTGGATAAGCTAAATTAATTTATTCTGTCTCATTTGAGGAGAAGAAGTGTTTCAAGGTGTTTAGTTGAAGGTCACAGTATAAAACATGTATAGACAGGGGAACAATTTGATTAAAAGTGTAAGATTTTTTTTTTTAGAATAATAATTGATTTTCTAGTTTAACTGAGTTCTGTGAGTTTGAGGTGGTCATTTGGTTGATGTGAATCTAAGTATATTTCGAAAAACTTATAATCTTTCAAAGAAGAAGTCATGATATCAATAATTTTAAGTTCTCAAACTTTACAACTTTTGAGTAAATGGGGGATGCAGGACTAGTGTGCAGCGCATTAAATTAATAATGAATATAAACTCTTAGTCTTTTCATTTCATAATCATAAAAGTGATAACTATAAATTATTTCCTTCAATAACAAAGGTGGCAGCTATACAAATAAGAACCCAGCACAGAACAGTAGGAACAAAGAACTATTTTTTTTTTAACGTCCCTTTTTAACAACGTGGTCTTTAGAGACGGGAAAGGATGGGGGCAAGGAATGGGAAGGAATTCGGCCATGGCCTTTTTGAAGGAAGCATCCCGGCATTCACCTGGAGTGATTTGGGGAAACCATGGAAAACCCAAATCTGGATGCCCGGACGGGGATTCGAACCGCCGTCCTCCCGAATGCGAGGCCAGAACGCTATCCGTTACACCACCACGCTCGGTAACAAAGAACTAAATAGCTTTTGTGCAGAACATAGTTTTGCACAATAACTATATTTAAAGTTACAGTCCCCATCAAAGGCAAGCTAGTTCAACCAAGCTACTCCATTATTCCGCCACAATGTTAGAGTTCATAACACTGCTAGGAATGTTATCTTATATCTTTAAAGGAGCAATTCTTGTATATAAATATATATATATTTTGGATATCTGAAACGGCTCTTAACAATTTGGATGAAATTTCATATTTAGATAATATTTTGCTTTTTAAATTTATATAAATAGTTGTTTTCCCTGCAAAAACCCAATTTTATAAAATATGAATAATTTTTGCTCATGGTATCTCGAAAACACCTTTAACGCCATCTCGTAGACGATTCAGGTACCAGAAAGCCTACTAATATTTTATCTTTGGTTTCAAGGAACTCATATATTTAAACGAACATTTCTTGCATACATTTCTTCGGAGGAATACTAGCACTACCAGTTTAATTGTAAAACATTTAAAAAGTAGATATTTAAAAAATATATACTGGCTTTGTCAAATGCTATTTTTTTTCAAACTTAAAAAAAAAAAGTTAACGTCATGTTGTGTCTACTGTTTTACCTTTGGTTGATGTAAACAACTGTTAGCTTCAAAATGCATAGGAAGCCTTGTATACTATCTTAAACATTTAAAAAGCAGATATTTAAAAATTAGCTTTGTCAAAAGTGATTCGCTACTCTACAAATCTTCTTTGAAAATAATATTAGCAGTTACAATGTAATCATCTTTTACTTTTTGAACCACATGTGTATTTAACACAAATATTAATACTAGTGAATTGTAAAAAGTGGTTACTAGGGTGCTGTGCAAAGTACGGCCAGTAGAAAAAATTGTTATTTCGGGATGAAAATGTGATTAACGCACTCCTTAGGCATTAGTATTCAAGAAAAAGTGTACGCAAAGTCGACAAAACAGGTATGACAAGAGTAATACAATTCAAATTGCCGGGTTACGTGCGGTATTAGCCAATATGTAGCAGCCACCTTTACTGTGAATGTGCTGATCTTCAAGGAGCTGTATTAGTGGATGGTGTGGTTAGGTTTAAGTGCAGCCTGGACCTGCATGAAGACTAATATTCCATGGTGTATCATGGTTTTTGAGTGAATAAGGTGGCTGCAGTACCGAATTCTAACTATAATAACATCACAGGCAGCTTGAGACGTCTATTGCCACTATGTCAGCAATGTGCCTAATCTTGTTGTGTTTAGGTTGAATGGCAACCTGGACCAGAATGACTACTAACATTCCATAATGCATAGTGGATTCTGAGTAAAGAAAATAGCTGCCACACCAAATTCTGACTATAAAAAGTCACAGATGGCTCAAGATGTCTATTATTGCATAAGTAGTAATGTGCATAATCGTACCTTTTGGCATTAATTACAACTTTTTTACATATTTTATGCCTTTTGGCTACACTTTTTCTTAAAGTGCCTATGAAGCAGATAGCTGTATTTTGAACCCGATTTAACAGTTTTTTCTACTAGCAGTACTTTGCACAGTAACGGTTATCATTAAATACTATCAGTTTAATTGTAAAACATTTTATGTAAGTAGGAAAGAAATATATTTAATGTATAACAAATATGTAACATTCTGTCAGCTCCAATGCAATTAGTGGGGAAAAAAGTGGTTTCTGTGCTAGCTCTCAAAAAATTCTGGCTGTAATCCGTGTTCAAATCCCGGTGGGGGCAAGGATTTTTAAGATTTGTATTTGATCATATGAATTACGTTGAGGTATTCTGTGGTTCGGAATCTATGTTAAATTGTAGGTCCCAGAGGAAAGGAACTGACCATTGTAAGGTACCCTTTAGTTCATCAAAAGCACTCCCCATTAGCCATTCCCAGCAATAACATAGTTTATAAACCGATTTTGAAGTTGTTTGTGTTGGAATTAGAAATTTCGAGAAGAGTAATTGTCAACTTGAAGGAATTTTCCTGTATTCATTTCCACAGTGAAAACTCACCATTAGAATCATTTTAAAGTGTATTCATTATATCAGGAAAAATTATTTTAAGAGATAATTCTAATTATCTCTTAAAATAATTCGGTTTGTTCACGTTTTGAAACGTGATCAGAAATGTAAAAATCTAAGATTTGAAATATCTTTAAATTGAGTAAAGCTACAGCTGAACTTTTATCACCAGTTATAGTCAGCATTGTTCCGGATATTTTGATAGTAAAATTAAATAATTTGGCAAAGTTTAATTAGCAGTTTTAATTAAGAGAAAAAAATGAACTTTTTAACTAAAAGGAATACAATTGAGAAATTTATATCAGTAGATAGCCTAAGTTAAGAAGATTACGAATATATAATGGTTTCGGTAAAAAGTTTAAGCATTTGTCTGGTAATTAAGTTTTTAAAGATAGATTGTCACTGATTGTTGTTGAAGCGCATAAAATTCTGCCAAGTTGGTCACGATAGAATTCAATTTTAAGCTTGTAGAAGTTCTTTTGAAAGTAAAATTAAATTATAACAGATAGAACATGATCATAGGAAACCCTTGTAAAAATTGCAAGTTAAACTATTTTGTACTTTAGGAGATATTAATTAAAGAAAAAGTTACTGATGTCATAGGCCATGGCAAGCTTATAAAAGGCCATGCAGCCACCATAATTTATCTCATTCTCTTGCCAGAAAGTGATCACATAACTTCACGCTAGTTAGCGGGGCGAACTGCTCCGCGTAGTAGCAGTTTCGGCCAATTCCAACATGCCGTAGTACTCACTAATGTTAGGGGGCCTTAGTGAGTTTTTGTCTTCTCGTATGATTGTACTTAACCTGTGATCTTCAATGAAACTGTTGTTCGATGATTTATTCACGTGTCTGGTACCGACAATGTACGAGTGAACTTTTGCAAGAATATAAGTACAGTAGAACTCCAATTATCCGAACTCCGATTATCTGAATCGCCGATTATCCGAATCGCTTTTTTAGTTAAGACGGAGACGTATTGCGAAAAAGCTACCCGTTTTATAAAAACCAACCCAAAGTTCGGATGACTGCAGCATTGATTACCGAGTTGTACGGAGAAATTTTCATCCCTGAAGTGCAAAAGCACCAAAAAAAACCTTGGAAAAGAAGGCATTTTGAACATACAAACAATAATTAATTAAAATAGACCCTTTTTTGGAAAAATCCGATTATCCGAATTTTTTATTATCCGAATGGGGTCCGGTCCTAATTGATTCGGATAATTGGAGTCCTACTGTATCGTGTTATTCTGAAACTGTGCTAGGTGACTTTATTTGAATTACCCTTCGCATTTGGGGTTTAATATGAATGCGTGGCGGCCCATTTCTTAAATATTATAGGTACCAGAAGGCTACACATGGTCATGAACTTAGCTGTTTACAGTTAATCCCCCAATGAACCTTTGCACCTGACACCCTCCTAACTCTGATACAATGGCTTAGTATGCCTCGATCTGGAGGATCCAACCAACCTTCAGGTTAGGTTTTTATACTCTCTATATATTTAATCTGTCCAATCTATGAGCAACTCCTGTAAATAAATAAAATTAATTTCTCACAAACTTCTCCAAAGATTTTAATGAAATCTTGCATACTGAACAAAAATCAAAAGATGCCGACCGAAGATCGGTCACCCAGGTACTATTAATAATATTATAAATGAGAAAGTTTGGATGGATGGATGTTTGGATTATTTGCCTCAATCAGGGCTTAATTTCTCAATTGATTTAAATGAAATTTGGCGCATACAATAGTTTTTATCCTGCAAAAATGAATAGTTTCTTTGGGAATTTTCATTATCAATTCACATTTCACCAACACCAAAGAGTCTCATACTTTGTAGACAGTACTTCCATAATTATTCTTTGCTTCTTAAGTAAACTGCATACACTGCTTTTCAGTGATCAAAGCAAGAACTTTACGACATTTTCAGTGGTATGGTTACTTTAAAATTGTTAAAATGGATCCACTTGATAAAATAACAGTTCCAGAGAGGGAAATATAAATCAGTCTTTTTTTTTTTTTTAACTGTATATTCTTAGTTTCTGGAAATTTGCAAGTAGACATAAAATCCTGCTGGCAGACTGGAAAGCTGAAAATGAAAGATTATATTTACATCTCCTCGGCATGTCTTAACATTACTAGATTCTTTTTTAAACACCATCTGTTAACAGAGTGCAGTACTAATAATGGAGAAAACAGAAATTAACATGTAAAGAAAGAAATTAGTTGTTATATTTAATTAAACTATGGTTAAATTACTGCATTCATTTCTTTTACTTTGTTTTATGGTTTGTTGAAACATTGAAGGTTTAGTCTTTACCCAAATCATTTAATACGTTTGTATATATTTTAATAAATTAACCCCAACTGAATGAAGTGTAGTAATTGACCCATGGACGTTAATTTCCTTTGAATGATTGAGAAACTAAAAGAAGCCTATTAAAATATTATCAAAGATCATAATGAAGAAACAAACTGTAATGTTCTATATCTTGGGGTGGCAGATAGAAACTATGGTGTTATTAAATTGTATTTGCAGAGGTCATACCTAAATTCGGTTTTCAGGTTGCTAGAAATAATTCTACTAAAAGCTTTTACACTGTAAATAGCAACAGTAGGAACATGGTATATTGTTAGAAAACTTTACACCAGAAATCAATTGCCACTGAATTTATTTTGCATTGTTAAAGTTACATCTGGTATCAGGAAATTAATACGATCTTGAAAGTGAATGTTTATCAAAATTCCAACAAAAATTGAAATTTGTAGATTATTCTTTGAACATATATATATACAAACATATTCTGCACATCAAGCCCCATTTCAGTGAGCTTGATGGAAATGTTCAACACCAAAATTTTTCTAAGTTCAATTCATAACAGAAAATATTCTAACACCCATGAAATGCATCTTTCAGAATTGTTATAAGTCCCATATAGCAACACCATGGCACTGACCAGCGCAGATTTCTTCTGCACTGTTCTAAAATTGATAACCAACTACCAAGCAGACAGATTTCCCATTGCCTTGTTATACCTTAGCCCAAAAAATGTCTTGACCAGTGGTAAACCCCCTCGGTGATTGACTCTTCCACTGTGAACTGATAAACCCCATTTTTTTGTAATATCAAAAATTTAACAGATCTACACAAAAAAATTAAATTTCATAGATTAAATTACTCCCAACATTTTTAATTATGACAAACTTTCTACAATTGTTACTAGTTAGGCAGATATAAATCATTTAAGTAAGAGGCTAGTAAATTTCTTTTACTCTCCTTTTATTATAAAAGTATTTAATTCCTTGTGCAGTATTTCTTTAATTAGCTGTTTCATTTAAAATACTGTACAGACCTGATATTTTATGCTCTTTCTTTTATTTAGTATCCCATCTTTGAAATCTCTCTGAATAAAAATCACTTAGACTTGTGCTACTGTGCAACATCTAAATTCGCCTTTCATTGTGTAAACTATTGTTATTTGTTTATCTGCTTTTATTTTATATCAATTTCTCATCCTTTCTAACTAGAATTTATTTAATTTAATGTTTTTATTAGAAGGTCTTCTATATCATGTTATTAATACCTTTCATTTAAATTTGTCTTTTAACTTGAAATTTCGTATTAAGCTCTGTTTAGCTGCTGACAACATATTGATATCATTAAATCCCTTTTATTTATTCATTTATAGACTGTTTTATTGTTTGTCTAAAATCCCAGAGTCTGCCTTGTGTTGTCCTAACTTGATTGTCACTTGACTCTCATATCTTGTGTTTTAAAATTCTTTGAAAACAGAATTATGGTTTTAAATCAATTTTCCGCCCATAGAAAGTAAATTTTATTTTTAGAACTCATTCAAATGTTCATGGCTTTTAGGAACAAACTTTAGGTCTCCAAGCATCAACTGATACCAATCTGATTTAAGAGTGTGGAGCTTCACTACAAATCCACTACAACTTTGATATGCAAATTTCTATTTCAAATCAGAATTAACTGATCCTATCGACAAAACAAAACCAATATCAAAAGAGGAAATGAAGATGTGCTGGGCAGATGTAAGTCAGATCTTTCAATGAAATGTAGTAAAGCTAGGAATATTCTATTAATCAAAGATCACAATTAAGAAACAATTAATTCATAGTTTAACATGTAAGTTTCTATTTTAAAACAGAGTTGAATACTATAACATACTTCCAAGCAGATGAAGTTGGGGGTAACTGCTAGTTGTGTATAAACTTAAGTTTCATAATAATACATAGCCTCATACAACTAAATGTACTGTCTTATTATTCAAAAAGATGTTGGTTACTTACTGGTGGAGTTTTCCCCAATTTCTCTAATGGAGACAGTTTTCTCTTCCTGCTTTGTCTACCAATAGCAAATCTTGATTCATGATTGACACTTTTAGGAAACATTCGAGAGCGTAAGCTCATTATAGAAGTGCTTTCGGATACTGAACTTCTCAGAAACATTCTCCTACTTTCACATAATGACTGTTCTGACTGTGTCTTGTTTTCATATTTCTTCCTGGCAACAGGAATTTTAGAAACACCCTTCTTTTCCTTGTTTTTTAATACATCACTATCATCTATAAAGTTTACATTATTTTGTGGAGCTTCTGTGCATATCTTTGGTTCAGACTGTCTCTTTGTGTGGTAACTATGCCTAGTTAACCTAAATGTATGAACTTCTCCATTTCCGCTGCCTCTCAAACCAGCATTATCATCTGTACATTTATGAACTTTTAATTTAGAATCTGGAAGACTCTTTGTTTCAGTTTTTAATCTGTCACTGCAATCATTTACAAATCCATGAGAAGATCGCCTTTTACATATTTGCCCATTTCTAGTATGTATCTTAAATGCTTCCACATTTTTGCTGTGAATTTGTTGTGAGAATTTCTTGTTTATAGGTATTTTTTTGGTTTCCTTCAGTAAATTTTTAGGTGTGACCACTTTTATAAGTGTCTTATGTTCTGAAAACTCACTCTCCAACGAAGTTATGTTCCCAAGTTTCTTCTGTTGAGGTTCACTCTGTGCACATGAAATATGATTTGAAGGATGTACTATTTTTTCACCAATATCAGGTTTCTCTTTTTGTCTGGACTCTTCAGATCTTGAGCATTTTCTCTGTGAAAGAGGAAAACAAAATAAAAACATATTTGCCTGAAATGTTCTAACAAATAAAATAAGGAATGCAAAAATTTGGTGGGAGGGTGCAGATATAAAATTGTTGAAAAGGAATAAGAATACTCCAAGGAAATATCTGGTAAAAACAGTATTTGCAAGACTGAACATACTGACTAATAGTTTCTAATACACCAGCACAAGAATATGATAGGACAAGAAAAACAGATTGAAAAACTGTGTAAGAAGAATGCCACATATTGATACTATTAAAGGAAAAATATAGTGTTGATTAACAGCTACCAATCAAGTCAACAGTTAGAATGATGGACAATGAAGGTAAGTGCACACTTGGGCAGGTCGCACTGTGTCACGTGACATTGAGTGAAAATAATGCAATGCACTTAGGACGCAGCGAGTTGCAACTTTTTTTTTATTGTCATCACCGTTATTCAGTTGCTTCTGCACTACAAATGGATACATCAGACAAAGAGCTCTTTCTTAAGATATTCACTAAAGAAGAAGAAAGTTAAGTGGAAAAGGTAATGGATTTAGTTTAAAATGCAATTTTCCTCACTGCATAGATACATTGGATGGCAAGCATGTTACAACAGAAGTTCTGACTAACAGCAGTTATCTTTGATAAGAGAAAAGAAATGTTTTTCTTGGTTTTACTAGCTCTTGTAGTTGCTGAATACTATTTTGTTATTGTGGTCATTGTGGATTAAGAAAATATTCAGATGGCAATATATTTAGTCACAGCAAGTTTGGTGAGATACCGACTACAGAAAAACTGAATATGCTTGGTGACAACTTCATCCAGGGAGCCAACTTAAAAATGTGAAATGTAATAGTAGGGAAAGAAGCTATTTCCCTTTTGAGATGAGGTCTACTCCAGGAAATCAGATAAATGGAAATGAAGAGAAACAAACCTTCAGTTACAGGCTCAGTAAAGTAAGGAGGGTGAGGGAAAATGGCTTTGGTGTTCAAGGTAAGAAGTTTCGAATATATGAAAGGAGAATGTCGATGTTACCTAATAAGATAAATAAAATAATACAAGCCATGTGCTGCCTTCACAACCTTTTGAATAGCTAATGATACCCATACTGGGTTGCAAAGATAAGGACGATACTGACAGCAGAGAAATTTCTACATTTGACTTACATAGGCTGTTATGTTATTCTAAAAGCCATTAAGATTTGGAATAATTTATCAAAATGTTTTTTTTATTGAAAACTAGCTCAGTTAGTCGACAACAGGGATCATTACAAGTGGGTTGCAAAAAAGTGATGGAAAATTATATTACACATAAAATAAACAAAAAATAAAATACGAAGTATGACATAATACCTCTTTTTTTTTAACTAGTTTCCTATTTCATCCCATATAATTTTTTTTCTTTTGCTATCATTATATTTTGAGTATTGTAAATCATAAAACTCTTTGAAATTCCTTACTAATGAGTAGAGACCGGATTATATGGAACACAAGAAGCCAGAAATATACATGCAAATATGCATAAAAAAAGCTTAAAATATTAATGAAAAGTGTCAAACATAGTCAAAATATGCAACATTAGATAAATAAAACTAGTAATTTTTTGATTTGTCGTTTCAAAATCAGTACGCAATTAGTAAGTATTAAAATAACGTATTTATAAACTCGATAATTAACAATTATTTAACTTTTTTTCACTTTCTAAACTAAACAATCTGGTACTGTTCCAAATATTTAATAGTAAGATTGTTTCTTCGATCTCTCAACATATTTTTATAAGTGGATATGGACTGTGCCACATTCACTGATGTAACTGGGCAGTATTTGAAATTGGGTGCTGTGTTAGCAGTCATTTCTGGAAAAAGTTCACCCGTCCCATTAATAAAACTATCAATTTGACACCAACGTTTACAACCCGGGTTATTGTTCAAAATATTTTTAAACTTTAAGTTTACACAGGAATATCTTTGGCAATGCGGATTTTATTCATTAACTGAATAGATTCAGTCATCGCCAAACCTTGAGTTTCAAGCTTTTTAATACTCACAGGTAAGTGGAAAGAACGAATACTAATCACAGCTTTTGTTTTAATACTAGAATTGTTAAATGCTTCCTTGTATTGACAAATTGTCTTAGCCACTCCGCTATCAAAGTAGTTTGCTACATCTTTAATGGCCTCGAAAAGTTCATTGAAAAACAGTACAGCTTCAACCCACATTGCCCATCGAGTTATCACTGGTTTCGGAGGTAAAGCACATTTGGCAATTTTTTATAGGCGTTAATACGACAATGTACCATAGGAAACGCTTTCTTTGTTGATGAAATCAGTTATTTACATTCCGAAATGTAGGGCGTATTCTTCAGTGAGTCGTCGTAGACAAAGAGTTGTGCTTCTAGTAGGTTTTGCCGGCTAAACATAAGATTTTACTTATTAACTACGTACACTACTACCAAATATTTGAAATGTAGCAAAAATATGCACCATCACTTTGTTTTAGGTAAAACATGCAATAACCGGTGAAAATGGTCATAATATCCAAATGCATACCGAGTGTTACAGAAAAATGTATACACACTTCAGGAGAAGAAAAAACATATGGAAACGTTTTCATACAAAATGTTTATTAGCCTGAAAGTAAGATTATAAGTCTGTTTGAAGTTTCCAATACACTTTCTGGGGTAAATGTTTATGTTAAGTGTTCAAAGTGATGGCCTTCTGCATCAATGCATTTCTGAACACGGGTTGCGACTGATTCGGTAACTACCGCTAAAGTTTCCACTGGGATATCTGCGCACACTGTTCTAATCTCATCCCAAAGTTCGTTCAGGTTATCTGGTTTTCTTCTGTACACCTTGGTCTTTCACTGATCCCCATAAGTAAAAGTCCAACGGTGTTAGATCTGGAGAATGCGCAGGAAAACTCGATTGGACCCCTGCGTCCTATCCAATTCTCTGGAAAATGTAGATCAAGGTATGCTCTTACATCTCTATGGTAGTGCGCAGGGGCGCCATCTTGTTGATAATAAATCCTCTCATTACCGTACAGTTCATGAATGGCAGGTAAAATTGAATCGTTAAGCATTCTCAGATAAAGTTTCACCGGTTAAAGTAGCTTCATAACGGAAAGGGACCAATGAGTCCCCTACGAGTCAATCCGCACCACACATTTACACCAGGCAAATTCACAGCCGTTTCCACTGTGATGTGGGGATTATTGTCAGCCCAGTACACACAATTGTTGTCTGTTGACAGTTCCATTGAGCTTGAACTGTGCTTCATCTGACCAAACCACATTCCCCACAAATCCCGGAACATTGTTAACCATGTCCCGAAACCATTCACAAAATTGTAACCTACGATCTGAGTCGTCGTCGTTTAACTGTTGCACCAGTCTGGGAATGTACACTTTAAACTTGCCTTTCTTCAGAATGCGTAGCACGCTGACAATGACTTACACCACTCTCACGCGCACATTGCCTTGTAGATTTTTGTGGCGACTGCCTGAAAGTGTTCCAGCACCGCAGCCTGAGGACTCGTCACTCGTAGCTTGTGCGAGGTCGCCCTGATTGGCCTTTGTGTACATCACACACTGTTCCATGCAGCTCGAATTTGTCACGTATACGGGTAATTGTTAACCGTGTAGGTGGATCTGTACCAAACTCACGTCTCCACTGTCTCTGGACAGCAGCCACATTCTCAAATTTCCAGTACCACTTCAACAACTGCTTACGCTCTTCAAAGTTCAACCGTACTTCCGCCATGTTGATATCAGTTAAGCACCGCTGCCCGCGTCACGGCCCTAGCTTGCTGCCACCTATTGAGCAAACATCACACTACGTTTGTACCAAATTTCATCCTCTCAAGCGTGAAAACGAACTCTCTATGATCTTTAAAAGTGTGTATACATTTTTTTGTAACACTCGGTATAATCTGGTCTCTACTAATGAGATATGGTGACCCTCATTCATTATGTTTGCATGCCTTAAGTTAATACATGCAAATAAGGAAAAGTGAGTATGAATGAGAAATTTTATGATTTGCTCATGTTTATTCAAACTCATGAACTTTTCAGTTCGTAATTACTTATAATTTTTTTTTTCAAAAATGTTTCACTATATTGCATGCAAATTTATTACAAATTTGCAACCAATTTCATCAAATTAATGCAAATAATTTATAGAAATTTGAACAAACAATTTACGAAAATCAGTCAGTGCTGCTAGAAGTCCTATTGCACACTAGGTCTTGGCGGAGTACATCGGGATGCACAGGTAGATAAATAAGCCTGGTGAAGTGATCTAATAATGCGGTCCAAGGAGGCACATCATGATTCGACCCCCCCCCCCCTGCAGTCTGTGTTACTCCATTAGAATCTGTATAAGCAATTACTGACACATTTCTGCAATGCTTACTTTAAGAGAGCATATGATCAACAGTATCACCAATACACAAGAAGAATAAATAACAAACGATAGGGAAAATGACTCATCACTTATCAAAGTTGAAGGCTGCAGTGAGTGAAAACATAAGAAATGAACACAAACATATACAATATTTCTGTTCTCCAACTTAATCATTTTTTAGAAAATGGGCCATGTGGTTTGGGAGGTGTGTACACACCGAAGTTAAACACGAGTCACAACTAAAATAATGTATGTTTTTGTTTGTTATGTATGTTTTTCACTTGCCACGGCCTTCAACTTTGGTGAGTGATGAGTCATTTTTCCAATCCTTTGTTATTTATATTGACTAAAAGCCATTTCCTTTTTCCTAGTATCATCACAATACACAAGAAACCAAAAATTATTGGTCTCATTACCAAATTAAAAAAGAGAGCAGACTCTGGACAGAGAACATGTTTCAGGTATAATAACAGTACTAAAGAAAAGTACAAAGCTTTTAGTCAATGAAAATAAAAAAAGGTCAAGGAAAATCAACACATCACTCTGGCAAGATGAATGCAGGAGGGCAGCGACAAATACACACACTCACACAAACACAAGTTTACAATATTTCAATTTTGAGATCTTATTCATGCTAGCGAGAAGAGCCATTTGGAAAGATCCACTCTGATGGAAACTGGAGTGATCACATCTGATCCTCACCATGTGTATCACCTACTTCCAGGACTAATGTTCAACACCAAAATATTCTGTTGTTCTCCTCGTGTTAATTAATGTCCGGCTATCTACATCTATGCCTTATTTTCATTGGCCTAAAGCATTTTCCTTCTATTATAGCTTTAAATACATACACCATGTCTGTCTATTTTACAGGAATGCACCTTTAATGCCTTCAACTCTGCTGAATGTTGGGTTTAATTAACGATCTCGTATCTCATGTTAAGAAACTAGCCTTCAAAACTGAAGATCCATGGTTCAAATCCTGGTCTTGTCTTGAATTTTTAAGGACACCCAATTCTACCTTCACCTCTGACAAACATTGATTTGTATGTTGAAGTAATAGGAAATTGTGAACTATTTATGATTGTGTCCTCCTGCAGGTCTAATCATGTCAGTGACAGTATGAAGGGAGCTTTGAAACTCTCTCACCAGATCATTTAAATCACAGAGATTAACTTTTCATGGATTTAATTTTCCTATCCTGGCTCATAAGTAAGGGAAGAAGATGTTTAAACTTCCTATTACTAACTGGCAACAAATACTGCTTTCAAAGAAAAAGAAAGAGCAGAGGAAACAATGATTGTGAAGAATTTTTTCATGTGCTAAAACAATTATGTTTGATAAGGCATAAATTTAATAAAAAAGTCTATAAGATAAATATTTACCAATGGTCTAGGCTGTAATTTTTACATGTTTTAAAACTACCTTTCAACTCTTGCAAAGCTTCACTTTGATAATGATGATGCTATGTCACTCTGTGGTTCAGAATCCAAGTTATGCTGCTGGTTCCCTTTACCTGGCAGATTACCAGGTTAGGTGGCTGTGACAGGAGGATTGTGCAGGCAATAAGAAACTATGCCAACTGGGCTTTGAGACTACACAAAATTATTATTATCTTGGTTTGATGTTGTGTACTGTTAAATAATGCAATAATGAAACTAAGGAAAATGGAAACGGCTTTTAGGCAATATAAATGACGAAGAAAAGAAGGAAATGGCTCATCACTCACCAAAGTTGAAGGCTGTGACAAGCCAAAAACATATATGACGAATACAAACGTATACAATATTTCAGTTTTACACGTTATTCATGTCATAGGACACGAAACATGTAGTTCGGGAGGTGCAAACATGCTGAAGTTTATCACATGACTGAGTGAATTATCGATATGTCGGGAAAGACTGAGATGCTATATATAAAGACTAGCAGAGTAACCGGCATTGCCCGGTCTAATAGGGCTTGAGTTATCAGTAAACTATTTTTATATTTCCGACGTGAATCATGCGTACAAAGTTTAATTAATTTGGAACCATCCATTTCCAGAAGTAAACTAAAAATTGATATACCTGAACAATTCTCAGAATGGAGTGGAATGGATGTTGTTGTACAGAATATCAGTTTACATTTTGGTCTAGGCTGCATTTTAACCTAACCATATGATCTGTTAAAGTTGCTGCTTGATAGTCATAACATCTACCATCTGTGTATTAATAATACATACCACATACATAAATCTGTACCTGGAATATATCCATTTGTTCCAGCATCATGCAGAAAATAAGGATTTTTGATGGGTTTTCCAACATTTAAGCTAGGGGTCCAAGCTACAATCTGATGTACACACTTTGACAATAAATTTGGCCGCCGCTGAAAAATTCTATCACTCTTATTTTGCAAAATCTGACATCAATGTCATCCCAGGAAATAGTAATGTAATACTAGCAAGCCAGTATTTGGTTACTGTTTCTTAGGATGACATTGATGTCAGATTGTGCAAAATAAGAATGATAGAATTTTTTAGTGACGGCCAAATTTATTGTCAAAGTGTGTACATGTTAACATTAGGACATTTTTATTTTATGAATATTCTGGTGTAACTTAAAAAGCTGGATTTATTTTGATGGGATTACAACTGTGGGATTCTATAAAGAACACTGTAATTTTAAAAAAGGTGGGTGTAAAGGGGGAACATGGTTGGGTTTTTGTAAACCTAATGTAGACAGTATTTTTTTGCTTGTTTTAAAGTATTGGTGTGCAAAATTCCTACAAAATTGGATAGAAACTGAAGCTTCGTATAAAGAACATTGACAATAATTAAGGGATGTAAAGGGGGAGAGAGATTGGGTTTTTGTAAAACTAATGTTGACAGTATTTTTATCTTTGTTTTAAAGCATATATGTGCAAGGTTCCATCGAAATCGGATAAAACTATGGGTTTGCATAAAAATGAAGGGTTATATAGGGGGAGAGGGCAGGGTTTTTGAAATTTTCTCCATCAAAAAATATATATAACTGCCTACTTTCATAGTAATTGGTCAAAAGGTGTCGACAGTAGCATTGTATAAAGAACATCGACAAAAATTAAGACAAAAATCGGATAAAAACTGTAGATTTGTATAAAAATCAAAGGATGTAAAGGGGGTGGTTTTTGGATTTCTGTTTGGTCAAAAATGTTCTCCAAGAAAAAAAATACATATATGTGCAAACTTCCATGGTGATTGGCCAAACGGTGTCAATTGTAGCTTTGTGTAACTAACATTGACAAAAATTAAATGGGTTGAAAGGGGGAGAAGGATTGGTTTTTGTAAACCTATTGTAGGCATTATTTTTCTATTATGTTTGTTTAAAACTATACATAAGCAAAGTTTTATCGTAGTCTGTAAAAAACCGTAGGGTTCTATAATGATAATTGGAAATTAAGAGGGGAGGGGGTAAAAGGGGGAGGTGTGGGCTTTTGCAAATCAAATTGTGAATCTAAACCATTCTTGAATCAACTTAATCACACAAGCAAAATATCATAAAAATCAGTCCAGCTGTTTAAGAGGAATTCAGTAACATACACACGGACAGAAGAAATATATATATATATATATATACGAGGGTTGGAACTTAAATAGTGGCAACACTGCTGTGGAGACACTGTGCAATGGAATCTACTATTGTCGCTGATGGCACACGTTGTTGACATACCTACATTACCTACGAGCAAATGGACTCGCCCGTCCCACGTCCCCGGCATGCGCACAATCGAGGTAAATGCAGTCACTTGTGAGTGAGCGGTCTAACGTAACAGTGCCACTATGTTTTCAAAACAGGAACAACGGAGTTGGATCAAGATTGAATGTGCCAGAGGTCGTACAGCACGGTGTCATCAAGGTCTTCAAGAGGCATGCGGGGAATCGGTATTGCCGTACAGAACAGTGGCACGTTGGGTAAAAGCCTTCAACTGTGGCAGATATGCACCGGGTAGGTCGTCCTAGTGTGTTTGAAGAAGAAGTGCATACTGTTGCCGCGTTAGTGGACAGTGATCAATGCCAGACGATTCGTGAGCTCGCCTACAAAACCAGATTAGCGCATACAACTGTGCTTTGCATCCTGAAGGAACGCCTGGGCATGCGAAAAATTGCATCACTATGGGTTCCGCATGAATTGACGGAAATGCAGAAATTGATGCATTACGACACTGCTCAGACGCACTTGGAGCACTATGAGCAAGAAGGAGAAGCTTTCTTATGCCATATCGTAACGCTGGATGAGACATGGGCCACATCATACGAGCCAAAACTGAACCACCAATCCAACGAATGGCGTCATTATGGGCCGCCACGAAAGTCGAAAGTGCGTCAGTATGGTGATTCTCGTGTACGACTGTGATGGTATTATCCTAACGCATTACGTTCCTCCACGGCAGACCGTCAATGCACAGTATTGCTGTTTGTTTTTGGAGCATCACCTGCGACCAGCTTTGCGAAAGAAGTGGCAACACTTTCTGCGCAACCCACCCATCATTTTGTACAACAATGCGTGGGCAAATTCCCATCTCCGAAGTTCTGAAGTGGTTGTGGTCTCAGAGAAAACTATGATAGCTCTCAAGGTGAAACAGTCATTGAGATTGTTATAATTAAAGTAACTGGCATGTTCTGGAAGGTATAAGTAATGGGTGTGAATTGTTTGTCTGTGGCCATTCATTCTGACTGACAGTTGACATGTAGTGAGGCCTATATAGGAAATAGTGCAGTGGTGGCAAGTTAGCTGGTATGAGGTATGTGTTGTGGAGCATGTCAAATGATGGAGAAAGTTTCCCATGTAGTCGGGTTGGAACATGTTGTAGAGGGAGGATGCGTATGGCAGGTTTTGCAGCAAGGTCTATTGCATGGAGGAGGTCCATATGGTGTTTTTGGAGAGTCTGATGGAGGGTATTTGTGAACTAAGAAGTTTTTGAGGTAAGGTGGTCTGCTGAAATATGTACAGGGGATAGTTGGTAAATGTTTTTGGTAAAACAGTGCACATTTCTGGCGAAGGAAGTCATGCCTCTGTTGTGAGATTCGATTGATGGATTCGAGGCCAGGAGGGAACTGGGTGACATAGACAGGGCTCTGATTGGATTTTAGAGGTGACCGGGTGGGAGTGGTAATGTGGAGGGTGGGTGATTGCATGGGAGATTTGTTTATGTACAAGATCTGCTGGGTAAGAGTGGGAAATAAGGGTTTATGATAGGTTCTGGGAGTACTAGGAGAGGGATTCAGATACGTCTGCCACAGATAAGAAGGCTGTAAGAGAGGGAACGTTTGGTGTGGGAGGCAAATGTCAAAATGTAGATATTGCTGCAGATTAGTGTGCTTTATGTGGACATAGGTGTGAAAGGCACCCTGCCTGATCATGATATCCACATCGAAGAATGTGATGTTTGTGGCAGTAGGTCCTGGTGAAATTAATGGAATGGCTATTGTTAAGGGAAAAGAGAAATTCTAAGATTTGGTTTTCACTATGGGTCCAGATCATAAATATTTCATCTATGTATCTGAACAACACAGTGGGATTAGAGAGGTTGTGGTTCAGGAAACTTTCTTCCCGAAGACCGAGGAACAGGCTGGCATAGGATGAACCATGCCAGTGCCCATAGCAGTGCTGCGGATCAGGTGTTATACTTTGAAATTGAAAGTGAATAAGTTTTTTGAGGTTGAAAGGAAGTATGTACTTGAATGGCTGTGTGGGGGTCGCAGATCTAGAAAGTGATCTAGGGCACTGAGACCCTGACTCTGGGGAATGTTGGTATAAAGCGAAGGAGACTATAGATCGATGGAGACTAGGAAGGAGTCCGGGGGTAGTGGTGTGCGGACTGTTGATAGATGTTCAAGGAAGTGTGTGGTATCTTTGACATAGGAGCAAAAACTCTGTACGAAAGGTTGGAGATATTGATTCACCAAGGCTGAAATCTGTTCCGTGGGTGACCCATATGCCGCAATTATAGGTTGCCCTGGATATCCAACCTTATGAATCTTCGGAATTAGGTACAGGGTGGGTGTATGGGGATTCTAAGGTGTTAGGAGGGACATGAACTGGGGAGAGAGGTCTTGTAAGGGGCCCCACAGTTCCAAGAACTTTTAATTTCTTGACATATGGAGGTGGTGGAATCTGTAGGGTGTGGAAGGTAGGTGTTTGTGCTGGACAGCTGCCTCACGGTCTCAGCCCCAGTCATAGTGGGCCATGACTACTGTGGTTGAGCCCTTATCAGCAGGGAGGATGATAATGTTACAGTTTCTGGACAGTTCTCTCATGCTTCAAGTTTCCATTTTGTTAAGATTTTTGGAGTGTGGAATGGAGTTTGGGAAAGAGGGTGAGGACAGAGTGGAGGTGAGGAACTCCTGTAACAGAATAAGTGGACGGTTTTATGGGAGTTTGGGTGGATGCGGAGAAGATGAAGGTATAAATTGTTGTAAGCTGGACTCAATTTCATTCTGCCGAAATTTGTTTCCTCCTGTGATGGCAAAATGATACCACCGACAAAGGGAGCAGCATATGCTAATGAGTCCCAGACCAAAGCAGCATGGTCAAACTTGGAGGTTCGAGAGGAGGATTCCGTGGATAAAACTGATATATGGGATTCTGTCAGGGAAGTGGAGGAAATATTAATCACTGCCTGTTGCGGTTTAACTGAAGGAGGGGCGGGGGCTTTTGGGACAGTTGCTAGAGGGTCTGGGAGGGAAAATTGAGTAGGTGAGTCAAACATGGAGTCCTGGCAATTAGGGGTGCAGTAGGTACATTGTGCCAGGATTTGCTTCATATAATATAAGAGGTGAGGGAATGAAGGCAAAGGATTTTGTGGAGGGAGACAAGATGGATGGAATGTGACAAGCCATGTGGAAATGCTGTTGGAGAACCAGGTGGGTGAGGTTAAGGGATTGTGTGAAATGGAAAGCATGAAGGGATGGATGAATTTGTGAGTGACAACCTGAAACCGGGAGTTTTATGGATAAACTATTCAGTTGAATATTTAAGAAGAGACAAGACTGAAGAGACAGTATGTGTGAGTTTAGTCTGGTGAGACATGTGGCATGAAAATGGTAGTGGGACAGATAGATTTAAGAAAGCAACATGTTGGCAGGAACCGATGAGGATCGTAAAGCTACCCACTTGGTGAGATACATGGTGGGGTGAAATAACAATTAACAAGGGGGGGGGGGGAACTTGAAATGCCTTAAAAGGCGGGTGCAATCTAGTAAATAATTCTAACAATCTCAATGAGTTTCAAAGTGAGAGCTATCAGAGTTTTCCCTGAAATACGCCTGCTTCAGAACTTTGGAGATAGGCTCTTGTATACCAAAATATCCTTGATACCTTACACCAACCTAGCCACAGCCACCAATATAATTCCACCTTTTGACCCATCACTCATTGTTAGTATTATCATTGTTACCATTTAACTAGTTACAAATTTTTTCCCTTTTGTTATATTATTAAATTTATCACCACCTGTGATATATACATTTACACATATCATCTTAGTCTTTCCCAACAAATCAATAATTCACTGTCATGTGATAAACTTCAGCGTGTGTACACCTCCTGAACCACATGATTTGTTTCCTATAAGATGACTAAGGTATATATTGTATAAGTTTGTGTTCGTCAAAGCCTTCAACTCTGGTGAGTGATGAGTCACTTTTCCTTTCCTTTGCCATTTAAATAATACAATAGTAACATTACTACACAGACATTGGTAATACTTTAAGTAGTATATATTTTTGTTTAATTTGTATTTGGCATTTTTTATTTGTATGGAATCCATATGATTAGTGCTATGAATGAAAGTGTGATGACCTCTGTTCATAATGCATTCAAAAAGATCAAAGAGGTGTTAGAGAGGATTATGAATAAAGAGTAAAATGGCACTAAAGATGGGGAATAATTTTGGTATGGTGAAACTATTAGAAGTCTGCCGGTCTTTCTGTGAGGCAGTCTCCAGCTGCGCCCACCTCTCAAAATGTTCTCTCGTTGACGAAGGGTTTATCCCGAAAATTACTTTATTATTTGTGTCTTTTCTGTGTGTTCGTGCCCCACATTTCCCTATCCTAATTTGATTCCTATATATATAGAGAGAGACTGTTAGGAAACAAAGGCTCTAAAAGCGGATATATTGAACATTAGGATAGGATAAAAAACCACCGCTTACCAAAGAAGGGGATTCCTGCGGCATTGGTACACGAAAAAAAAAAAAAACTATCACACAAAGAATAGAATTTTTGAGCATGGCTCTTCCTCAGTAGAAGTGAGATGGTTGCACACAAGCGCTGCCGGCAGCCAACTGTGTGAGCAACAATGTCGGTCACTGATAATACGAGGGCTGTCCAGAAAGTAACAGACGTTCTGACCTGGCGCAACAATGGGTGCTCCTAGCGCCGCCATCTTGGCGTCAGACTGTTCATACATTCAGTACGCAACCAGCCGTGGTAGTTTGCACATCGTTCCTATCGTACTTTGAATACAGTAGACTGTTAAAATGAGCGCTGCAATTAAAAATCCCACCAGTTGTGAAGTGCGAGCTGTAATACGGTTTTTGTTGGCGAAAAATCACAAACCAATTGAAATTTATCGCCAGATTTGTGATGTGTACGGCCAAGGAATAATCAGTGAAAGCCGAGTGAGGCAATGGTGCATTGATTTTAAAAATGGTCGAACCAATGTTCACGATGAGGACCGCATGGGTAGGCCTAGTGCTGTGAGTGATGAACTGGTGGTGAAAATCAACGAAAAAATCCGTGAAAATCGTCGTTTCACGATTACGGAGCTTTCAGAACATTTCCCCCAAATTTCACAGAGTTTAGTTCATGAGATTGTGGTTGGTAAACTTGGTTACCACAAATTTTGTGCCAGGTGGATTCCGAAAATCTTAACAGAAGACCACAAAAAACAGAGACTTGCTGCAGCACTGACGTTTCTGGAAGACTACGCCAAAACTGGAAATCAAGTTATCGATCGTATCGTAACTGGCGACGAGACTTGGGTAAAGCATGTCACCTGTGAAACAAAATGGCAGTCTATGGAATCGGGACACACGCATTCGCCCAAGAAACCGAGGAAGTGTCTGCAAATGCTGTCAGCAGGAAAAATTATGGCTACTGTGTTTTGGGATGCAAAGGGTGTGATTCTCGTTGAATTTCTTGAACGTGGCCAAACAATCACTTCAGAAAGGTATTGCGAAACACTCAGAACATTAAGACGCGCGATACAAAACAAGCGTCGGGGAAAACTCGGTGAGAAAGTTTTGTTTCTCCACGACAACGCTCGTCCACACACGGCCAATCGTACCCAAGAGCTCTTGGATGGTTTTGGATGGGAAGTTTTCAATCACCCGCCGTACAGCCCGGATTTGGCACCGAGCGACTACCACCTGTTCCCGGCGATGAAGACGTGGCTCGCAACACAACGGTTTGAAACTGACGCTCAACTGCATGCCGGTGTAAACCAGTGGTTGAAGTCTCAGGCGGCAAATTTCTACAGAGAGGGTATCGAAAAGCTTGTACCATGTTATGATAAGTGCCTTAATTTAAATGGCGAATATGTTGAAAAATAGCCTAAGAGTTTACCTCTAAAATGTATATAATAAAAATCGTTTTTTTTTTCACTTTGTTTATTTTTTACTACAAAACGTCTGTTACTTTCTGGACAGCCCTCGTAAATGTTTGAATAGTGTTGATTAGTGAGAAAGATAAGTAACGGTTAAACTGAGCAGTGAGAGAAAAAGGATTCAAGTAGTTATATTGTTTCTAAAAAGCTAACTAAAGACGATTAGATAAAATAATAGTAGTGAGATACATTACTTGTGGTAGCAAGAGATGTAAGTGATTAATGATTAGAAATCACTTTAAATGAACCTGCATATTAAATAATTAAATAATTGTTGTTTGTAATTGTTGTGATTGCTGAAAATTGAATATTTTTTGATTTAAGGAAAAGGAAGTTTGTAGTTAATGTAAAAGTGTTGATACGTGTTATCCGGGATACCGAAGAACAGAGATATTAATGTCAACTATCGCTGGTCTCAGATTACATATTTGAATTGAATAATTTATATCTTATATATATATAGATTGTTAGGAAACAAAGGTGCTAAAAGCGGATATATTGAGCATTAGGATAGAATAAAAAACCACCGCTTACCAAAGAAGGGGATTCCTGCGGCGTTGGTACACGAAAAAACGCGAACACACAAAGAATAGAATTTTTGAGGATGGCTCATCCTCAGTAAAAATGAGATGGCTGCACGCAAGCGGCCAGCAGCCAACTGTATATATATATAGACATGTTTTTCCACATATTTCACTTTTCAGCCACCAATACATAGCACCAATCACTGGTGTTTGTGTGAGGAAGTAGCATGGAGCTTCCTATCATGCACAACGTTGGCCGAATGCCGATAGCTGTGGGGATGTGGAAGATATCATGATTAAAGTTGGTCAATGCAGGGCGTTTTCATATTTCGACAAATATTTGTGTCTCCTTATACTTCTCTTTCCTGCCACAACTACATAGGATAGACCATTGATGTTTGTGTGTGGTAGTAGCAGTGAAACTCCCATTGTGCACTATGGTTGTTAGATGTCGGTATCTATGGGGATGTGGGAGATATAGGGGTTGAAATTGGTCGACCTGCGGCAATTTCATATTTCTGCCAAAGACGCATGTGTCTTAGTGTATCACTTTTCAGCGAAAACTATGTATCACAGATCACTGGAGTTTGTGTGTGGTAGTAACACAGTCACCTTTCGATCACAATGTTGGCCGAATTTTAGTAACTGTGGGAGTGTGG
Organism: Vandiemenella viatica; assembly: GCA_031002005.1. Lineage (NCBI taxonomy): Eukaryota > Metazoa > Arthropoda > Insecta > Orthoptera > Morabidae > Vandiemenella > Vandiemenella viatica. The sequence continues at coordinate 125,020,479 of JARYHS010011408.1, forward strand.
GAGATATTGTGGTTGAAAGTGGCTGGTCAAGGATATTTTCGTATTTCGACCAAAGATATGTGTCTCCGCATATGTCACTTTTCTGCCACAACTACATAGCATAGACCGTTGGTGTTTGTGGGTGGTAGTAGAATCATGTCTCCTATGGTTGTTAGATGTCAGTAGCTATGGGGGTGTGGGAGATATGGGGGTTGAAAGTGATTGACCTACGGCAATTTCATATTTCTGCCAAAGACGCATGTGGCTTGGTGTATCACTTTTCAATAAAACTATCTATCGCAGATCACTGGAGTTTGTGTGTGTTAGTAACACAGAGTCACCTTTCGATCACAATGTCGGCCGAATTTCAGTAACTGTGGGAGTGTGGGAGATATGGTGGTTGAAAGTGGCCGGTCAGGGATATTTTCACATTTCGACCAAAGACATGTCTCTCCACATGTCACTTTTCTGTCACAATTACATAGCATAGACCATTGGTGTTTGTGTGTGGTAGTAGAACCGTGTATCTTGTCGTGCACTATGGTTGTTAGAGTTCGGTAGCTATTGGGGTGTGGGAGATATGGTGGTTGAAAGTGGCTGATCAAAGATATTTTCGTATTTCGACCAAAGACGTGTGACCGTAAATTATACTTTGCTGCCTGTACTACATAGCGCAGATGACTGGCGTTTGTGTGTGGTAATAGCATCTAGTCTCCCATCGTGCACTATGGTGGTTAGATGTCGGTAGCAGTCAACCAAATTCTTTACAAACATGAACGTGGGTACCAAATAGTTTGTTAATAAATTTCATTTATAGAAAAAATGCATTATTTAGAATAGATGTCGATTTTCTCTATCGCATTACCTTGTGTCTGCTTAAATGATTCTAGCACTAGTATATATATAAAAATAGACGTGTGATTCCCTATATTTCACTTTTTAGCCACCACTACCTAGCACAGATCACTGGCGTTTGTGTGTGGAAGTAGCATGGAGTTTCCTGTTGTGCACAACGTTGGCCAAATGCCGATAGCTGTGGGGTTTGGGAGATATGATGGTTGAAAGTGGTTGATGCATGGCATTTTAATATTTCGACCAAAGACTTCTGTATCCTTATACTTCTCATTCCTGCCACAACTACATAGGATAGACCATTGATGTTTGTGTATGGTGATAGCAATGAATATCCCATCATGCACTATGGTGGTTAGATGTCAGTAGCTATCGAGGTGTGGGAAATATGGTGGTTGAAAGTGGCGACTTGCGCTACTTTCATTTTTCTACCAAAGACGTATGTGTCATGGTGTATCACTTTTCAGACAAAACTATCTAGCGCAGATCACTGGTGTTTGTGTGTGGTAGTAGCACAGAGTCACCCAACGATCACAACGTAACTGCGCGAGTGTGGTAGATATGATGGTTAAAAGTGGTCGATCAAGGATATTTTCGTATTTCGACCAAAGACATGTGTATCCGTATATGTCACTCTTTGCTGCCACAACTACATAGCGTACACCATTGGAGTTTGTGTGTGGTAGTGGTATCGTGTCTCCTATGGTGGTTAGGTGTCGGTAGCTACGGGAGTGTGGGAGATATGGTGGTCGAAAGTGGTCAACGTAGGGCACTTTCCTGTTTCTACCAAAGACGTCTGTGACCCTATATTTCACATTGCAGTCAGAACTACAAAGTGCAGACTACATGCATTTGTGTGTGGTAGTAGCCTGGAGTCTTCCATTGTGCACTACGGTGATTGCATGTCAGTAACTGTGGGGTGGACCCAATAAAAAATAGACGTGTCCCTATATTTCTCTCTACAGGCAAAACTACCCATCGCAGTCCACTGGTGACTGTGTATGGTATTAATTTCAAGTCTAACACCATGTACCACGGTAGTGTCACGTCAGGAGCTATCGTTGTGTGGGAGATAAGGGGGTTTGAATTAGTCTACGGAGGGCAATTTATATTTCGACTAAAGACATTTGAGTCCCTATATTTCACTTTGTAGCCATAAATACTATGCGCAGGTCATTGATGTTTGTGGTATTAGCCTCGAGTCTCCCATCGTGCAGTATGGTGGTCACATGTCGGTAGCTGTCAATCAAAATACTTTACAACCACGAACGAAGTTGTGGGCATCAGCTAGTTATTCATATTTCCTTAAAGTTTGACGTGGTACAGAAAGATGTGTGAATTATTAAAGAGAAGGAATTAATATGTTGATAAGTAAGCATTTAATCATATAATTGTTATAAAGAATTGTTATGTTATATCAGTAGGCACAGAAATTATTCATGCATCTGATTAAAGTAAGTTTCTGTTTTATCATATAATGTATTGATACTGATGTAATCATTTATGTTTGTGACTTAATATTTGACTAAAGAGTAAGTTGATTGTTTTTTGTGTTGTGCATGCTATATACAGAATAGAATTATGGAAAACACTAGTATGGAGGATACAGAAAAGTATAGTTTATGGGACGATCAGATGTTAGAAACTCCCAAACAGACAATACGTGATGCTAAGCCGAAGGAATGTCGTGAATTAGATACAGAGAGGTTGTTGAGTATTTTAGAGAATAAAATGGACGGGATTATACAAGGGAATAAGTAATTACGGAACAAGATGAATATAAACATTGAATCAAAAGTAAAAGCTGTAAAGAATAGTATTTCATGCGAGATTAGTAGAGTCTACAATCATATTTTCCAGAGCATGCTTGAAGTCACAGATGCAGCTATTGGATCACGCGATAATGTTAGGGAAGACCAGGACCAAACAATTAATGTGCTACTCAGAAAACGGGAAAGGACATGTAAAAATCCAAGACGACATATATGGCGCAAGGAGTAAATGTTACGGAGAATTTACATAAAAATAGAATGGAAAGGCATGATGAAGATCATGAACCAAATACAGAAGAATTAATGAACACTAGGCAGACAACAACGGTATGTATGGGGCATCGACAACTGGAAGATCGTTTAGTATTGCCTGAAATCACATTTGAACCAAATGGAAGTATGCTTTTTATGACATTTATGCTAAATCTGAAATGTAAACATCTAAACTGTTTACTCACATAGTTTGTCAATAAATTAAATAGCTTACTGTGGTCAAAAAGCACTCATTAAGAAAAGACTTCATGAAATAACTGACCAAAACGTATTCCTGTACAAAGTAAAGATACAGAAAATTGACAGGCAAAAATTATAGGCAATAGAAACTGAAAAAGCTGTGAAGAACCTTATAGGTCACAAATGAAAAAAATTAGAGAAAGAATGACTGTAGAAATAATTGTATTAAAGAAATGCAGAGGAATCAGCTCAAATGACATAACTATACTTACTGATTGGGAAGGAATGAATAAAAAATATTATTGTCATTCAATTAATAGAGGCGAACAAAAAAATTAGCTGAACCATAGAAAAAAAAAGTAACGTGGATAAAAAAAGTGGGTTTGAGTAATTTTAACTTAGCAGTTATTCAGATAATTGTTGTTATGTGTGGCAGTTGATACAAGCAACGGAGAGTAGGCCTGGAGTAGAATATCTGCATGTAAAAGCTGCATATGTATATATACAGGGCGTTCGCCGGAAAACGCAACCTTCCCAGTCTGTTGCCGTCGGCAACTTGCTCGGGCAGTCGGGCCAGCAGTTTCCGCCAAACGGCACCGTGAATCACCGCACTGTTTAACACCGTCGCTGCCCCAAAAGTACAGTGACGCAGTAAATGGGACCCTTACATTGTTAAGAATGGTTTCTTTGCATTGTAGCTAGTTTGTGACTTCAGTCTCTTATTAATCAGGTTGTGAATAAACGTTTCTTTGCGGTTTGGCTGGTTTGGGGCTTCATACTCTTACTAATCTGTACCGTGTTTGAGTGTGAGTAAAATTATGGTACGTTACAGTTTGCAACAAAGAATATTTCTCTACGATACATATGTGAAGAAGAAGTCGTTTAAAAAGTGTCGCAGTAAATTTCGTCGCGAATTTCCTGGCGCTATACTGCCAGCTAAATCAACAATTCTGCGTTTGCTTAAAAAAGTAAGAGAAACGGGTTCATTTTTTAACAAAAAGAGACTGTCGGTCAACCGTATTCTCACATAGGAGAAAATTGACGATATCGCTTTTCGACTAGAACAGTCACCCAAAAAATCATTAAGTCAGTTTGGGCAGCGTGTGTCTCGAAATATGTTCAGAAGATGTGAAATGTGCATTACACAAGAGTGTCAACACTTCCAGCATCTTTTATAAGGTAAGCTAATGAATTACGTCACATTTAAATGCTTAGCACATACAAGTTTATGAAGCGTAATTATTATGAAATAGTCCGCGGCCGACGGTCGAACAATGCCGGGAGCTGACCGCTCGCTCGCCGCGAGCAGTTTCTTCCTTGTAGCGCTAACAGTGGGTTGCGTTTCCTGGCGAACGCCCTGTATAATGCAGCTATTTCTGATAAATAGTGTACATTTGTCGACTGAGATTCTACTGGAGTAAGATGGTTAATTGCTTGCAAAAGACTATTAATACATTAGAGAATTGTATGTAATATTATGTTTGATACTAATATCTGACTCATTTTCTTACACTATGGATGGTGGTGCAGTATTTGAGTACTGTCTGAAAAATCAACATTACATGACAAAAGGAATTTTTGTTTTCAGTTAGTTTCTATGCATGAGGGTTCTTTGAAAAATTCTCAGAATCACCGCCAGATGTCAGTGCTACCACAATGAGATTCCCACGTAATAATAGGTCATCCTTTAGGAGTAAATGCGTGATGGATCAGTGCTCTGGTGTGGAAATCTCTTTGCTGTTGTTCCTATGTAGTGACTTGAAAAGATGGAAAAAATGAGATCCTAGCAGTGATTAAAGGGTTCGTAAAGAAAGGCATGACAGCAAAGTAAAATCATGCTGATTTTCAGAACACACTGAGAGACACTGCTTCTTCATATTCAACTGTTCACAAGTGGACAAAAGAGATTAAATTTTGGGAGAACAGCTTAGATGATGATCCGCGTAGTGGTAAACCAAGATGTATGTGCCACTACCCCAAAAATTACTGAAAAACTGCGTAATGGTCATGGAGGGTTGCCGACTGAAAGTGTGAGAATTTTCTGAAAACTCTAGGGATGTCAAATGATTTCTAAGGCTTCTGCAGCATAGATTTTCGAGGTATGCTATGTCAATATAAACAATATCTCTGATGAAGGCTGTAGGACAGCAGCAAAAGCTCAGATTGTGAAATAAACAATGCGGCATACCCCACAAATCTGTTAATTTAGGATGTCATCTGAATAGGCATATCACATTTTAAAAGTGGAATTCGAAATGAGAAAATTATGTGCTAGATGGGAGCTATAACTCTTAAAACTCGATCATAAACACATTAAAGCGGAAATGTCCAAACAAAGTTTGACCCTATTTGAGAGAAACCAACAGAGTTAAAATAACAGTCAAAGGAGTGGAAACATTTTGATTCACCACCACCAAAAAAAACCAAAGGCAATACGGTTGCCTGGAAAGGTCGTGGCATCAGTTTTCTGGGAAGCGAATGTAATTCTGTTGATAATTTATCTTCCCACTAACCGAACAATTATGGGACAATAATACGCTAATTTACTGGACCAACTACAGTAAGAGGTACATGAAAAAGAGCCAAGTTTGGCAATGAAGAAAGTCATCTATCATCAAGACAGTGTACGTCCTCACACTAAGTGTCGTCATGGCAAAAATGCATGAACTAAGATACAAATTGTTGCCACACCGGCCTTTTTCACCTGATTTGGATCCATCAGACTTCCATCTCTTCCCCTAGTCAAAATTTTCCTTGGTGGAGAAAGATTCTCTTCAAACAAATAACCGACATCTGAAATTGATGGGTATTTTGCAGAGCTGGAGGAATCTAATTTTTGAGATGGGATCAAGGGAATTGGCATTAGTGTACAGAGAGACTACATTGAAAAATAAAAAAGTTTCACTGAGGTAAGTCATTTCTTTCCATTCCATTCCAAGAACTTTTCAAATATCCTCATAGTATAATTTGCTGCATTATTGACTGATCACAATTTTGTTGCCTGGGGGTTTAACTTCTAGTTAGGACAATACTGTTCATCCATGAATATAACATTACAACAGATAAAGAGGAGGATGAAACTTGCTCATGCTATTTGTTTTTAGATTTACACAATAAGAACATTGATATAACTTTTAGATTGAATAATGTGTGAATTGTGGCAAATGGTATTAACGAAAATTGTCAGTGCAGGAGTTAATCATAATACACACAAGCAGGATGAGGTTATTTGTTTACTAAGAATATTTTCTTAAAAACACCTTTGATACGGAACAGCACTAATCAATAGATCTACTCAAACTTAAAAACAGCTTGCTAACATACAAATATTGATAAACTTTAAGATTAGGACCACAAATTTTTAGTCCCTATCTTTGATCCTCCTGAGACCATTGAATGTTCAATCAAATAAACAGTTTGCAGGTAGATACAAATAAAATACTAAATTAAATTATAAGCAATCTAAATGTTTATGCAGTATCATTGTTATTAGACCTACCTATAGTTTTCTTACAAACTATTTTCTCTTTCACGGTCTCTAAAATCATGTTTAATTATCTGTCTAAATAATTAGCACTCTAAAGCAAATTTTCAATTATATTTTATAAGAGCCTTGCAGCATTTATTAACATAAATAAAATCCTTTCCTCAGTAGGAAATGAGCAGAATAGAATTAAAAATTGAAATTTGAAAATAAGAATGTGCCAAATTACACCCAAGCAAATGAAAGGATCTCTTTAAACAATGAATTCTATTTAAGTAAAGGAAAGATATTTAGGTCCCTCAAACACCACTACCTGTTACATAAGGTCATGTATCTAGAAAGTTGTTAAATGAACATATATTTTTTTTTCAACATGCTTCAACAGGAGTTTGTAAGACCCAAGGCTGATACCGGGGCTGAAGTATAGCCTTAGTGCCTCAACTTACTCATGATGTTGACTTAAAGTTCGATGGAAAATTTACGAAATAATTTAGACTTGACCATGTAGCCAGGATAACTCAACTTGAATGCTTAAGGTCGCCACAATCTTATTTGTTAACCCACAAATAGAGAAAAGGTGATCAGATAACTATGAAATAACAACAGTTCACTTTCCAAAAATCTTCAAATTTATTTAAAGAAAACCAAAAGTTCAAAATAGCATCCTAAAAGTTGAATTGGCGAATCGAACACACTTTTCCCAAAGTTTGCAAGTTGTGGACAGATGTTAGAACCGACCAAACCCCTGATGGAAATTTACCAGTTCATGTTACAAAAGAAACCTGTCATACACCGAAGTCCCAAGATGGCCGACTCGGTAGCCTCCAGCTTAACCACCTTCCTCCCAACCGCGCCAACCTTTACACAGACTATACGCACATTACTGCTCAGCTCTCAAACGAATAAAGATGGCCGTGCAAATGCACACCAAATTATATAGGCTTTCAGACGTCACAGCCAAAACGCAGCTTTCTGCTACCACTTAGAAAAATTAGACCTCAGCTAACTCTGTAACCAAACGGATATACTGAGATTAAAGGCTGACAGTGTTTAGACTTTTTTAATAGAGAAACAGTGTATATGCAGTGAGTAACTTTAAGCATTTAGTTTTAAAGATCTATTTTATCCTAAGCGTATGAGGCGAACTACTTTCTGCTCAGGGGAATTACTACTCTCTTCGAACTTGCAATATTTCGTCATTTCTGCTAAATCACAATTTATCTAAATACTATTATTATCAACGTGTTCTCCCAAAATTCCTGAGTTCAGTGGTGTAAGTTTTATTAAGATTGATGCCCGGATAGTGAATTTCAGCTTTGACAAGATTTTCAAAAATGCTATTTCTGTTTTAATTTAATAACTTTACTTCCATTACTTTTATTGAAAATGTAAAATTACCAAAATATTCTCTGGGTTAAATTACGTATTCTGAAAGTTGTCTTATCTCTGTATCTAACTTCGATTGGCTGTAATAAATTTCTAAACTCAGCACATGGTTTCATTGTGAAATAATTTCTAAAATCGGTTCTACTGCTTGGAATGGTCTGAAATTAATATATATGATATTAGATTTTGAGGTCTTTCAAGAAATCTACTTTTTATTCCGAAAGCTTTCTAGAATTCAGTGATAAAAAATGTTAAAAGTGGAGTGCATCTAACGAAGTGTTAAAAAATTGATTTAAATTATTTACACGTCCAGAAACTACGGAATTTTAGTGAATTTATATTTTAATTGAGTTATTATTTCTTTAAAACTACTTTATTTCATTTAAAAGTGTGCAGAAATAGTGAAATACCAAATATCAGAAATCTATTGTTTGGTGAGCTGAATTATTGTGGATTATCACATTTCAGGTTAGTAGAAAGTTTTTATATCATTATAGAAAATTAATTTAGTGTTTTTATTAAATGTTGAGCTACTTTATTGCTCTTAAATTGGTTTAGAAATGACAAAATGCTCACATAGTAGAAGCTCATTGTTTCAAAACTGAATTATTATTAATTATTTTATTTTCGGTTGATTTAGAGTTTGTTTACTGTTATACAAAGTTAATTTAGGGCTTTTATTAAATACTGGCAGTCTTTACTGCATTTAAATTGGTTTAGAAATGGTGAAATTGAACTATAGCAAAGTTTATTGTTTAGAAACTAAATTTATGTGAATTAACCTATTTCCTACCAAAATAATGTTTTCTTACTGTCATAGAAAGTTTATTTAGGTATTTTATTAACTTTTGAATACCTTTACTGCTTCTAAAAGGGTTTCCTTAGTCTGTTTGGTCATAGTATCTGCATGCTATATAAAGCCTCACTCTCCTAACCTATACAAGAAACGAAACTATCTGTTACTAAAGAGTTAGCTTCCCCCCCCCCTTTTATGCCTAAAGGTGAGGAGCTAGAATTTAACAAAATTCTAAGGTTCTTACAAGTTTTAAAGTAGAAGAAAATGTGCTTTCATAAAACAAGGTTAAAGATGTTTAACGATCTTTTTAATCTTTCCTAGGATAAACATTTTAGACTACAACAACAGAGAGGATGATTATAGCCTACTTATAGAAAGGAATCCTTTTGTATTTATTTGGAGTGATTAAGAAAAATTATGAGTTAGGTAAATTAGCCCAATCCTCCCAAATAACAGGCCAATAACTTATAAGTTGTAAAAAAAGTGCCTCTAGCATAGGCAGCATAGAAAGGAAACCTTGTTTAAAAGTGTATTCACCGTATATATTTAAGGAAAGCATAAGCTGGCTTTCAAATACAATTACAGCAACACAATACAGTAAAATATGTTAGTTTTATATACTGCTGTTGCAAACCATTTTCCTCTTGCACAATATTATTTTCAAAATCTTCATTTTTGTCAATGGAGATATATGGAAAGTGTATCATAAAATGTGAGTTTCATTGTTGTTGTTGTTAAGTCGTTTTATTTTTATTTAGTAACCTTATATTACAAACTGGTGGTCCTACTGCAAAACAAAATTAACATTTCAATGATTAATAATGTTGTATATTAAGTGAGAATTTTATGGTAATAAGAAATTAAACAAATGAAAGACAAGAGTCAATACCCATGGGTCTCCATATACAAACAAGTTTCTGCATATTATATCATAGATTAATAATATTTGTCATCATTTTCCAATAAATTAATAATGAGGCTTTTAAACTTACTATCTTATGTACAATAGTTGGCAAAGAGGTGTTCAGTGAGGTGTTAAGACAAGACTTGTAGGTTGGACCAACTGTGTACAGGAAATCACCATTCTTCAATTGCAATCTCTCACCTGGAAAAAAATATTAAAGTCAAAACAAAAGCATCAAAGTGATGCTTATTTCTCCATAAACCATTAGCTCAAGATTTAAAATACACTTGTCTAAAAAGAGATGATATAGTTAGTGAAACTGCTACCCACCATTCTTTTTTTTTTTTTTTGTGCTTATGGCTTTACGCCTCATCGACATCAAGGTCATTAGAGGCAGGGTTGGACTGGGGACAAGGAATGGGAAGAAATTCAGCCATGACCTTTTGAAGGAAGCATCCTGGCATTTGCCTGGAGTTATTTGTTGAAACCATGGAAAACCAAAATCTGGATGCCCGGACGGGGATTTGAACTGGTGCCCTCCAGAATGCGAGGCCAGAGCATTAACTGCTCACCCACCAACTTGAGAATTGAAATAAATACTGTTATACTAGTGATTATCATGTTAAAAATATTCTTCCCCTTTTGTCAGATTCAATTGTTTCAGAAATAACACCTAGAAAAGAAGGAATCTTGGAATAATTCTTGGTGTGCTAAACATATAAATGGAGGATATGTGGTCAGAAGTAGAAAATAATATCAATCTGATTTTGATATTAAAAGAAATCATCATGTCAGCTGTTTATGCAGCTGGGTTGTAAGTGCAAAAATACTGAAGATATTACAACTGCAATTGAGATGTGGAAAAATTAACAGGTTCAACTGATGCGTATAAGATATCTCAGTTATATGGTGGAAATGAATCTGAATGCAAATGTGATTGTTTCATATAAGATATTTTCAAAAAAGACCGAACGTTTAAAATTGTCCATTAACCATTCCGTGATCACGTTTTTTCTTCTTCAAAAAGCAGCACAAATCACATTTTTTCGTTACAAGATGCTGCTTGATACATCAGACTAGCTCTGATCAGTTTTGAATTAAAGCTGTCTAAGTAAACACGTGCAGCGATCAATTTGTGAATTAGTGAAGATGAAGGGCTTTTTGGAGCAGCGTCCATGTGTTAATTTTTTTTTTCCTTGAAAAATCTTTTTCCAAAATGTTAACATTGTTTCAGCAGGCTGGACCATCCAGTGACAATCCATCTCATGATTCCAACAATATTCAGATCTGTTTTATTGTTAGAGCTGTCAAGAGTTTTTCCTGACACCATTAACTCTTTGAAACTTCATAGATGGGAACTGTCCTATTAACACATCCTAGACACCAGACATACCCCTAACCCCAACCTACACAAAGATCTCACCTGCAAAACTGTCACTTACAATTTTCCATTAAATTTGCATATATATTTTTGTATCTTTCTAATTTTATTTATTTACTTATTTCCTTTACTCTCTCATAACAAATAGAAATTATATTTTTGAAAAAAAAAAAGTTTTGCCTCGACTGCTCGTCAGAGAGTTTGTCCTTTCCCACAGTAGCTGTTGGTCAACTTTCTCCTCCCACTGCTGGTATAATCCCCAACCTTCCATTGTTTCATCTTTGGTACATTCGTGTGATAGGTCCGGATGAATACACATCTTTCCTCCTGCCATATACCTTGTCTCTTGCCTGACTAAGATTATTAACCAAAATGCTGTAAAATGTATGGATAACTAACTATATATGCTTTCGCAGCGGCAGCACTCTAGTAAAACCTCTAGGGATTCTAGCCCTCACTTAACATCACTGATGTTCAGTGGGGGTTTGATAATGGAAGCAGTGCAACATTCCAAAACATCGCCAGACAGTTAGAATTTGACAGGGCTAGAATCCTGAGAAGTTTTTCTACACTGTAAATTGTGTCTGCATTTTTAATTTGTTTGTTTGTTTGTTTGTTCATCTGGCTCTACTGCCTTCATCTGTGGTAAGTGATGGATTATTTACCTTATTTTATTTTGATGACTTATCTTATGTTCATTGCCTAATGGCAGCTTCATTGTCAGCATTATTCAGTGATACAAGGAAGGAAATGTTCAAAAGTAATTATGAGCAAACAAGAAAAAATTCCTGGAGTGTATTTTCGCGAATACTTTGTAAAAGTAAATACCAGTGGTATACCAAAGGTAATGCGGAGCAACGACATACAACAACCGGCAGTCAGTTGCGAGTGGAGTGTCAAGGAAGTTTGCTTGTTGCATGAGACGCTGTATTGGTGTATTGTTATACCAGTTTTGAACACTGGAGAGGAAAATGTGGACTTTTTCTACAGTTCCATTGAAAGCTTACCAAGAGGCGTCAACAAAAACAAAATCACATAAGGGCAGCAAAACAGTTCAAACAGCCACAGCAAAAGCACTATCAAACAACTGAAACAAGAGTAAATAGTTACCAGCATATTGAGAGAAAATTTATGCATAGATCTTTAAAATAAGGAAGAGAAATTTACCACTTATAGAAATTTATTTATTGTACAACAACATATTTCATATGTGAGCGTAGGCTTTCCTGGTGAATAAATGACAACAAATCTTCTCAGGTTTGCATCCAGATTTTATTAAAAAACAACAAGCTTTCAGCAACTAGTTCAGCAGCCATCATCAGATCTGGCATTTATCCCATTTGCGGGTAACATATCCGGGAGAATAGACAGAATACTAGGTCGACATGGTACTAAGAGCATATTTCGTCCTCCTGCCAAAATACGTTACGTTCTGTGAAGGATGACTTGGGGCTGAAGACTCTGGGGGTGTATAGTATACAGTGTGAATGTGGGAAATCTTACATTGGACAGACTGTATGCACAATCAAGGCCTGTGTGGTAGAACATCAACGCTACATCCGGCTTTTTCAGATGGAGAAATCTGCTGTTGCCCAACATGTAATTGAAAATGGCCACAGAATGGACTTTGATAACGTGAAGGTGCTGACAAAGTGTTCATTCTTTTGGGAGTCGGTGGTTAAAGAAGCAATGGAAATACGGTTACATGACAACCTGGTTAACCGTGACAGGGGTTATTTGCTGAGCAACGCTTGGAAACCAGGGTTATCTATACTGTGAGGGCCACGTTCCCAGGTTGACGGCGATCCAGTGGAGTTGTAAGGTATCCCTCATTCTATTTTCAAGATTTAGTTAGATTCCGGCCAAGTTTAAGGTTAACTTCAGTATCCGATACCACACGTAAAATCGAGTTGATAACACTTTCCATACACTAAAGTGAATAAATAATCCATAACCAATGTAAATAACATATAAATGGAATTAAATCAACGATATTCTAATAGGAAACAGGTAACTTCATGTAAAAGTAAACTCGTAATACCAGATACTGACATTGTTTAACGAGTTATTCTGAACCAATTTAAACGAAGGAAATGATTAAAATGAGTAAATACAGTCACTAAATAAACCTTTTATCATGGTTATTAAACTTTATGGCAGAAATAAACACATAATTTAAATACAAATCAAACCTAACCAGAAACTGTTGACATATACCAGATTTTGGTGTTTCTGAAGTGATTGTCGTCCAGTAAAGAGTGTCAAGAACTAATAATAGCCAGGCCTAGAACTATTATAAACATAACTTCACAATTAAATACAGTTTAGCAAGTATTTTAAAGAAATAAACTGGATGTTTGGATAAATAAACGGAAGTAGTATGAAGACATCACATTGTAATGAAATTTGACCATTTTAGAGTCCTAAAAGTGAACAGAATAATCCCTGAGATAGTTTAGTAGGATAATTAACAGGTTTCTGATAGTTTTCAAGCATTTAATAATCACAAGAAGTAATTATGAAGGAGTTTGAACACTCATTTTCTTAAACAGTTCACATAGATAATTTTTTGTCTTTTAAGTAGTTTCAGGAGTTAAAAAGTAGAGAAATACGTAGGAAATAAACTAATCTTTCAGTTTTAATAGGTTTTAAGCAGTTTCAGTCCGTAAAATATGAAATATTAGTAAGTACAGGAAGCCGGTAAATCGAATAGATTTTCGAGACTTTCAGAATTAATTCCGATAAAATTAAACCATTTCAAAAGTGCTAAGAGCATGTAAATGATAGTAAACACACATAATTAATTTTCTAAACACATTTAAAGACGTTTTACTGACCTCCTGTCTGGTAATCCAATCACAAAGTAACTTGCTATAGACACTGCACGTATAAAATGTTTCTACACTGATTTTAAACACAGTCACACGATATAAAGTAGGAAATAAATTAAAACAGCAATAAAGAGAAGTAAATTCACCTAAACCTTGTAGTTTCCAACACTCTAAGTATTTTTAAATATAATCTGAACACGTAAAATAGAATACCCGACTTTAACATTTGTTCATTTAAAAACCGACCCAGATTCCGGGTTAAAAAGTAGTTTGCCTTAACAATCCATTCTTCTAGTTTCATACATATTAATTTCACGTCATTTAAAGCCATAGAACCGATGTTATGAATTTTCTAAAAACACTCGGTAACAACCCACGTGTAAATAACTAAACAATTTATTGTGTCTCAGATATGGCACTTACAAAGATGAAATAAATCCTTGATAACGCATAAAACTTCAGAGTTATACCATAAAACAGAAATAATAATTACAACTGATTGTTAGAGATTACTGGTTTTACCATAACTCAACGGATTTAAACAAAGTTTATATTTAGGGAGAGACTAAAATCGGGAATAATATTTTAAGACTAATTTCGAGTTAATAATTAAAGCCAATAAAAAAAAAGGTAACAAAACGTTGACTAACTTGGTAAGTCTTTTCACACATCCATATTTAGTAATCCTCGGAGAGACACTTTTAACGCTATACTCCGACACTAAACACTTCAACTCGAAACACACATAACTTTCTCATTCCGGCACCTAGATCAAACATATAATAAAAAAGTTACTAAGACAAACACATGTGAATGTTTGGCAGCAGTGGAGGCGCTCAGATGTAATACGGCTCACGTGAGCAAAGCCTATATAAGTGAAGTGGCAAAGGACATTCATACGCTTTTTACGCTTGGTCTTCAGTCTTAGTTACAACTCGGTGGCGATAGCACGTTCGTGCTAGGCGCTGTTTGGAGCGCGGTGAATCATGGGAAGTTGTGACATCATGGCGTCAGGCAGGAAACGAGTCTAGATGTAGGACACGCCTAGCGGCGGCCATTTTTGAAAATTGAAACCAGCTTCATTTTCGGACTATCAGTTTCTGGACATGTAAATTTCAATTCAGTTCGGGGGTTTTTTCGTGCGGTTCTTGCTCTTGTTTCTCAACCTGTGATTTTTGGTGAACGTTATATCCGATTGCCTTGCTAACTGTGAAAATTCTGAGAATATATAATCCTGTGATTCAACTTGTGACTTTCATTTATACAATAGCACCTTTCTTACAGGAGGTTGAAAACTGTAAGTGGCGACTGTGGTCAATTTTTACAGTTAGCATAAGTATATCAACACGGTAATAGAACCTTTACTTTGGACTTTATTTTGGAAGAAAACTGGTTCAGGTGACTTAGTCCGATACCTCACCCCCACTATCGGCTACGCCCTGACAGAGTGTGGACAGACAAGTGAGGGGGAGCCAATTGACCAATCTGGGCGTGGTCTCAACGACTTAGGTTCCGGCAGTTAAGCAACGTAGAGCGTGGTTGGCACTTGGATGGGTGACCGCTGCCTATCCTGTCTAAGGGGGCTTGAAGGAGCGACCGACCACAGCTAGGCTCCGGCAGTTAAGCAACGCGGAGCGTGGTTAGCACTTGGATGGGTAACCGCTGCCTACTACCAATCACAGCGAAGCGAATCTGTGAGCGTCGTGAGGTTGCTAAGCGACACCAGTAATTGCCTGGTATTCGTAACGGCAAGATCACTGGTACATAATTGACCTGATGATGGCTGCTGAGCTAGTTGCCGAAAGCTTGTCACTTTTTAATAAAATCCGGCTGAAAACATGAGAAGATTTGTTGTCAACATATTCCATCTTCCTGGGGATACGTTGACACACACAAACAAACACAATAATACATGAAATTAAAACCAGAAGCTCAGCATCATGTTGTAAATGCCACATCTTACAGGATATGTTTTGAAATCAATTTTAAAACAAGATGATTGAAAGTGAAATTATCAGGGTTACACATTGATGAAATTTTCTACTGTTGTTGGTATCAGAGGAATCATATTATAATGATAAGAATCATATTGTTGTTGATATGATATACTTAATGACTTGACTGATGACCCCACATTCCCTAAACCACTATTGCCAAAATTGTATGCAAGGTCTGTCAGGAATGAAACCAGAATGGCTCTGGTTCGCCGCCCTCTCGTGCCGGGCAGGGAAACTAATTGTGGGCGAAGGTAATGGGGAGCCTTGGCAATGACACACAACTACCGGCAAGCAGTTGTGAGCGGAGTGTCGAGGAAGTTTGCTTGTTGCATGAGATACTGTATTGATGTATTATTATAAAGCAAAATGCCTTGGCAGATTGAGCAATTGTACACCATTAAATTTTGTGTCAGGCTCAAGAAATTGGGGACAGAGCTTCTGGAAATGTTGAGAACAGCGTACAGTGATGGGGTTTTATCTAACAGGCAATACCGCTCGCTTCGCGCTGTTAACGTGTCGTCACTATGACGTCACGTTCACGTACAGTCAATTTTTGTGTGTATTGTGCCCTCGCTACGCTCGGTCACAATAATTTAAAACTGTACAATATCAACATAAACTGATATCCTGAAGGTGGATCAGATGCAGGCGGCCGCTGGTAAGCGGCCGCAGATGTCCGATAACACAAACAGATGTCCAGTGTTTGATGTGTTATCGGACGTCTGCGACCGCTTACTAGCGGCCGAATAGTCACAAAAATTGACTGTACGTGAACGTGACGTCACTATGACGACACGTTAACAGCGCGAAGCGAGCGGTATTGCCTGTTAGATAATACCCCAGTGATGAATGCATAACAAGATCCCAGGTTTCTGTCTGGCATAAGGCATTTAAGGAGGGAAGAGAGCACATTGAGGATGAAGAGAAAGGTCGACTGCCAACAACAACCAAAACAGAGGACAATGAAACAGTGAGAGCTCTTTGAACACTGATTGACGTATGAGTGTGCGAATGATTGCCGATGTGTTAAATTTGCCAAATTTCAAGTTCATGAGATTGTGAGGGACGATCTTGGAATACGGAAAATTTGTGCTAAGTTTGTGCCCAAAATTCTCACCAATGTCAACAAGGAATCAAGATGGACCATTGCGCAAGATCTGTTGAATTGTGTGGAAGCTGACCCAAGTTTCTTATAGACTGTCAAAGACCGCAAAAACCAACCACAATCCAGTCTTGGTCACACAATACTACCCAGGCCTCGAACCCATTAACAAAGTCCTCCGGCAGGGGTATGATTTCCCTGTCCTGATATGAGATCCATTCTTCCTAAAATCCTCCCTGCCCCTCCTAGAACTTGTTTCAGCAGACCTCCTGACCTCAGCAAATTTCTAGTCCACAAACATAGTCTTCCTCATCCCAACAGTCAGCCTCAAGGCTCTTTCCCATTCAACAGACCCCGCTGCAAGATGTGCAACATACATCATGCCTCCACCACTTTCATCAACCCTGTCACAGGGGAAAGCTTCCCTATCATATGACACGCCACCTGTGAAACCTCTCATATAATTTACCAGTTAACATGCAACCACTGCTTGACTTCATATATAGGCTTGACCACAAATCCACTTTCCATAAGAATAAATGGCCACCAACAAACGGTGTTCACATGAAACCCAAACCACCCAGTTGCTGCTAATGACATCACCCATGACTCGAATAATTTCAACTCTTGTTTCATGGTCCAGACTATCAGAGTCCTTCCTAACAGCAGCAATTCCTCTGAACTCAGAAGATGGGAACTTGCCTACCAGTACAAACTGGGCACAAGGCAACCACCATCTGGTCTCAACTTTAGATAACAACCGATCATAATTATTATTATTACTTATTTTTACCCTTTTTTAATCCCCACTTTGCCTCCATCGCCACTACCTGTATTGAACCACCTCTTACCTACGGTAGTGTTTACTTCAGAGAGTCTTTGGGTTTGAAAAAATATTATTGTATTATTATTTATTACATTTTTAATTTTTATATGCATATATATATTTTAATTTTTCATATGTAGATTTAATTATATTATTCTCTTCCCACAGACCAGAGATCATTTTGGATATTTATCTATGCTTGGATATTAGCTCTGAATCACTGCCCTTACCTTTCCTCTGTTTCTTGACCAACGGTCATTTTGAGAGACACCCACCTTCCATAATGTTCTCCTGTTGATTAAGGGATTGTCCCGAAAATTTCTTTATCAGTTGTGTTTTTGTCTTTTCTGTGTGTTCCCGCCCCATAACCATCATCTAAAGGTTAGTGGTGGCTCATTTTCCTATATATATATATATTACCAGGAAATAATAGGAGCGAATGATTTACAAAAAGGATAGCGAAATGAACCACCACTTACCTTAGATGATGGTATCATGGGGTGAACACATAAATAAACACAAAACACAGGAAAAACAATGAATATTTCAAGACTTGGCTCTTTGTCAACAGGAGAAAATGAAGGGGGGAGGGTGGTGTTATATATATATATTGGCTGCAGGCCCCTTGCGTGCAACCATCTCATTTCTAATGAGGAAGAGTCATGCTCGAAAATTCTATTCTTTGTGTGTTCGTGTTTTTTTGTGTACCCACGCCGCTGGAATCCCCTTCTTTGGTAAGTGGTGGTTTTTTATCCTATCCTAATGTTCAATATATATAGGATAATGGAAACAAAGAAACTGCCACGAGGCACTAAAAATAAGATAGGATAGGAAAAAATAAACAGATACTCGTCACTTACCAAAGATGAAGGTGGGAGACATAAAAACACAAACAAATTGCACAATATTTCGACCTGAGTCTTAATCATATAGGAGGCGAGACATACGGCGGGGGGGGGGGGGGGGGGGAATGATTTGGTCACATCCCAACCCGCCATATGAATGAAGCATAGGCGGAAATCGCGCGGTGGTGGTACAATTGCCAGGAAATGAGGGGGGGGGGGAGATAAGCTTGACCAGCGATAAAAGTGAAACAAAATAATCTTTGTGTAGCATAATTCAAAAAGTTATAATTTTATTTAGATTGGTTATAGATGAATATATATATATATAAATAACTAAGGAAGGATAGGGAAATATGACCCAACACTTATCACAGATGAAGGCGGCTGGGACAACGAACACAAGAAAACAAACACAAGAGAAGCGCAATATTTCGACCAACAGCAGCCTTAAACGTGCCGAAGGTGATTCACCAGTTGGCCGCCTATGTGTACACATGTGATGCCGCCTGGTGCTTCACTTCTGCACGTTTAAGGCTGTGGCCGAAATAATGCGCACTTCTCTTGTGTTTGCTTTTTTGTGTTCGTCGTCCCAGCCGCCTTCATCTGTGGTAAGTGTTGGGTCATATTTCCCTACCCTTCCTTAGTTTTATTACCTTAAAGCTTTTTCCTGCTCATTGTTATTATATATATATATATATATATATATATATGTATATATATGTGAAAATATGTAAAATGAATAGATGAAATGTACATATATAAGTAACTGACTGTAAAATGAAATGAGAGATAGCAAGTGACCGGTTTAACGTAGGTTTAGGCCAGGGGTGTGTCTGGTGTCAAGGATATGTTGGTAGGCTAGTTCCCATCTGCGGAGTTCTGAAGGAGTGGTGGTATTTGGAAAAACTTTAATAGCTCTAACTGTGAAACAGGTGTTCAGCTTGTTCGAATTATGTGAGTTCGCATGAATTGCCACGGGATGGTCTGCGTTGGAAGTATAAACTGTTTGCCTGTGGTCATTCATCCTGTAGGATAGTTGCTGAGTGGTAAGACCAATGTAAGAGGCAGTGCAATGGAGGCAGGTGAGTTGGTAAATAAGGTGAGTGGTAGCACACATAGAATGTCCAATTATAGGGAAAGATTCGCCTGTGACAGGATTGGAGTAAGTAGTGGTGGCAGGGTGCATGCTGCAAGTTTTGTAGCAGGGTCTTTTACAAGGGAAAGATCCCTGTGGAGGTCTAGGACAGTCGGTAGGTAAATAATTGTGGACCAAGATGTTATACAGCTTGGGTGGTCTGCCGAAGCAAGTGCGGGGAGCAGTGAGTAGGATTTTGGGAAGGAGGAGACGCATTTCAGGGAAGGACCATAGGAAATCATGCTCACGGCGGAGTATCTGGTTGACAGATTCCAAGCCAGGAAAGAACTGGGTGACAAGTGTTGGTCCATGGTCAGTTTTCGGAGGTGCAGAACAAGGGTTGTGGGTGATATCATGGGAAATTTGTTTTTCCACAAGATCATGGCGGGAAACAAGGGCTTGTGATAGTTTTTGGGAGTAACTGGAGATTGATTCATGATCGGAACAGATGCATCTGTCACGGATTGCAAGGCTTTATGTGAGGGAACGTTTGATGTGGAAGGGGTGAAAACTGTCAAAGTATTGGTCTTGTTGTAAATTGGATGGTTTGATGTGTATTGAGGTATGGAGGGTCCCCTGTCGTAGATTGATATCTACGTCAAGGAAGGTGATACAGGTGTGGGAATATGACCATGTGAAATTGACCAACCGTTTGATAAACGATATAAATAAGTTTAAAGTCGCAAATTTACGACGCAACCTCCACCAGCCACCTTTTAAATAGAATCTTGAACCGGCAAACATATTTCAGCAACTAAAAACATTTGGAAATCACTTAAATAAATTAAAGAAAGGTTTTATAAATAGTATCCGGGCGATACAAGCTGTAAATAAAAAATTAGCAAAATTGAGAAAAGTTGGAAAACCACCGATTTTAGAAAAATTAATAACTTTTGATCCACTTAACCGATTTAAAGATTGTGAGCTCATTTTAATCAGAAGACGCGCAAGAACATTTCTGAAATAGTTTAAACTAAAAATTATAAACATTAGTGGGGAGGTTCAAATAGCTGTACTATTCCACCAACTTAATAAATGTCTTACACCGATTTGAAAGCATTTAGAGAAAAAACACACAGAACACAAAACACTTTTTGGAACATGCTCTACACATTGTGATTTTCTGAAAGCCCTCCATGAACACAAAAATTTTGAACACCTGTTGATTCTCGCAGTTTTAGGCATTTTCGATAAAGGGAAGTCCAGGATCGGCCATTTTAGTAGTATTCGGAAGTCCACAGTGCTAGAAGCACGTATTGCTCGCCAAGCGAATTCGGCGCTTAGCCGCGCAAGGGTTCATGGCAACTGTTGCTTGCCGGAAACAGTAATGGCGCTGGTCAGGGAGGCCATCTTTGGAAAACTGAACTTTTGCTAGACATGTGATACTACAGTAGAAGGACTTTTATTTTACGATCGGGGTTAGGCAGTTCTGTTCTGCTTCATTACTTGTGATCTTTCGTGTGATGATTAGGCTGATGCCTTAGCTAACTGCCATTTACTGTACTTTGTGGAATTTTCAGAATATATGTTTTTCGTGACATGAACTCCAACTATTTTCATTTCTAAATTAGTACCCTCCTTACATAGGGTTTGTTTATGTAAGTGGCGGCCGTTTCTATAGTGCAGTAATTTCCAAAGGTTATTCACGGTTTCAGAACATTTCCTTGACTTTTACCAGTGTTTGAAGGTACTCCAGTTTAGGTGGACAAGCCGATATGCACCCCGGTATGGGTTTGGATCCTAGGTTTTGTGGGGTGAATACACAAAAAAGCACAATAACAGGTATTGTTTTTCTTGTTAGTTTGCTTTTTTATGTGTTCATCCCACGAAACTATCATCTAAGGTAAGTGGTGGTTCATTTTGCTATCTTTTTTTTTTTTTTTTTTTTTTTTTTTTTTTTTTTTTTTTTTGTAAATCCATTTGCTACTTAGCTCCTATTATTTCCTGATAAATATATATATATGAATTGCTCATTTAAAGATATAAGATTATATTGAAAGTCTGTGTTGGTGGTTTACAATCAGAAGTTTGATTCTTTGCAGAAGACATAATACTATATAAAGAGTGTGCACAGCTGCATGGTGACCTGCCAAGTAGTGTCAACTTATTAGTATGATAGATAAAAAAAAAAGGTTATTTATGTTTATAGGGTTGGAACAGAATTGCTTGTTGAAAGTTTGATGCCTAAATAGATTGGCATAAAAACTCAACTGGGCAATACACACTGGGCATTACAAAATCCTTAATTTACTGGACAGGGTCACAAGAGGACGTATCAGAGAAATGAAGGAACTGGGTAAAAAAGATATTAGTCAGACCATTGCTTGAATATGGTGGTGTAGTTTGGGACCTTCATTTTGGGTATCAAATACAAGAGCTGGAGGGCATGCACAAGAGAGCAGTTAAGATTTGTATGTGGAAATTATTGCAGTACCCTGAAGGTAACTGATGTGATAAAAGAGCTGGATTGGGAGTTATTGGAAGACAGGACTAAAGATATGGGAAGAAAGGAAAAAGATGACCATGAGCAAAAGCAGGCACCTGATTTCATGCAGTAGAGTGTTTGGAAAATTTTCTTTTGTTATTTATGGATTGGAATAAATTACCAAGGATAGTGATGCATAATTTACCAAAAATGTTGAAGGCATTTAAAATTCGTAAATGGTAATGTAAATGTAGGTGTGTGGGGGAGTTACACTCACAATATATAAAGTAATAATAATAATAATAATAATAATAAGAAGAAGAAGAAGAAGAAGAAGAAGAAGAATGAAATTTAAATATTAGCAGTACAGGGAACAAGATTTTTGGAAGAAAATGTTATGGATATGAGGAATTTTAAAGGTAAACCGGCAATCAAAATAATGAAAGGAATGCCCCTACTAGGAACTGCATTTTATGTACATGAACAAATAACTGATAATGTAATAATTTATAATCTGCTTCTGAAAGAATCTCTCTTCTAACAGTTAGGTGCAAAAATAAGAAATGCAGCTTTTTAAATTGCCATGCACCAGTAAATGAAGACAATAAAAAGAATCCAAATAAAGTAGAAGCATTCTGGGATCTTTTGGAAAATGACATATCTAAAATTCCAGTATCAAATGTTATATTATTATTTTTTAATTTTAATGTACAAATAGGTAAAAAAATGAATCTAAAGAGCAACAGTAGGAGAATATCTGGCACACCACAGAACAAATAGCAATGGAAAGAGATTAATTAGTCTTTGCAAATCCTTTCAAATGAATTTAATGTCAACTTTCTTTGAGAAACTTCTGAGAAATCCTAAAACGTGGAAGTCTCCAAATCCTGCATTGAGTGAATTTCAATTGGACCATATGGCAATATCCCAAAGAAACATGAAAGAAATTATGAATGTCAAGGTAATAAGGAATGGCAAATTTGACTCTGATCACTACTAATCAAAGATTAAATTCAAATTACATCCACACAGAAATTACAAGAAAAAAGAAAGAGTAGTGAAATACAACATTGATAAATTAACAATTTCACAAGATACAATAAATGCAATTCAGCAAGAAACTGAAATAAAACAATATCCCAACTGGCAAAATTTATTTGCAGTAATCAATAATGCAGCACAGAAGACTTTTGGCATTGACAAAATTAAGAGAAAACCTTGGTGGAATAGAACATGTGAAGATGCATTAATGGAAAGAACAAAACAATGGACAAGGTGGAAATGTTCTAGATGAAGTGACCATTATGAACAATTCAAACAACAAAGGGAAGACACAGCAAGAATAATAAGAGGAATCAAAAGATCTTTTCAAAAGTCACAGCTTCTTGAAATACAGGATAGTTTTAATAAAAATAACTCACAATTTTTATCAGAGTTTTAAGAATCAGCTGACGAGCTATCAAGCTCCAAGTGTTTGTTTTAAGGATAAAAATAGTAAACTTGGTTTTAACAATACTGAAAACTGTGACATACTTGCACAACATTTTGCTCAACTATTAAATTGCCCAGAACATGAATATAAATTAGAATTGCCGGAGAAAATTGAAAATCGGGAAGATGATGAACCTCCCACTGTTGATGAAACTGAGTTAGCAACTGACTCTTTAAAAAATAATGAAGCTAGTGGTCATGACACCATAACATCTGAGCTATTAAAATGGTCCAAACCAAAGGTAGTTACATATCTACACTTAATCTTTGAAGATATTTGGAAAACAGAAAAGATCCCGAATGAATGGAAGGTAGCTTTAATATACCCATTACACAAGAAAGGTGATATACAAGAGGTTGATAACTACAGAGGTATGTCCCTTTTGCCAGTTGTTTACAAAATATTCTCCGTAATTCTGCTAAAAAGCGTAGAGAAGACCTTCGACAGTCATTTAGGTGAATACCAAGCTAGGTTTCGAAAAGGTGGACCTTGTTTTGAGCAGATTTTTAATCTGAAGTCCATCATTCGCCACAGACATCTGACCTCCAAAGACACAGCGATAACGTTTATAGACTTTAAAAAAGTTTTTTTATTAGGTGTATAGGGAAACCTTAGATAAAGTAATTCGGGAATTTGGAGTTAAATCAAAATTGGCAAACTTAATACGTGAAACCCTCACAGATACTATATCAAAAGTAAAATTTATGGGTGAAATGTCAGTCATTCAAAATAAATACAGGTGTATGGCAAGTTAATGGTTTATCACCCATTCTTTTCAACTGTGTCTTGGAGAAAATAGTAAGGATTTGGAAGAATTTTTTTTTTTTTTTTTTTTTAAATATGATATTCCGTCAATAACCTTGGGGAGAAAAAACAAAGGTGTTGAAATACATTGCCTGGAATTTGGAGATGACTTCATTATCTTTTAAGAAAGCTTAAAAAATGCAGAAACACAAATAATCTCTTGGAAGAAATAGCTAACAAAACAGGTTTGCAAATCTCAGTGGAAAAAACTAAATTCATTACAAACATAAAAGATTCTAAAAAAAATTTAATGACACATATTGTTCGAATTGAAAAGGTAAGAAATTTCAAATATTTAGGGGGGATAATTCAATAAAATGGATTAGAAGAGTTTGCAATAGAAGAAAGGATATGCAAAATGGAAAGAGCATATTGTGTTACTAAGAATTTTTAGAACAAAAACTGCCTGTCTAAAAGCCTTAAAATAAAACACTATAATACAGTGATGAAACCGGAATATCTCTATGCAAGTAAGTGAATGTCTGGTATTAAATTATAAACTGGATAAGCTTGAAGTATTGGAAAGGAGAATTATAAGGAAAATTTTTGGTCCACTGATAACTACAGTACAATAGAAGTTGAGAACTAATGAGGAAATAAAACATAACATTGAAAAATAACAGAATCAATCAGAAAAAGGAGAATGATATTTTTCGGACACATCTATTGCATGGACGACACCAGGCTAACAAAACAGTTATGCATATAATTTTGGGAGAAAAAATCAATTATAACCTGGATTCAAGAGGTTAAGAAAGATATGAAACGAAATAATATCAGTGAACAGGACACTATGGAAAAAGAAAATTTTCGAAAGCAGATTTTGAATATGGCAGGAGTCCAAGGTAGACAGGAGAAGAAAATGGGTGCAAAATGGTCTGAAGAGGGAAAGAGAAAACACAGTGCAATAATGGAGTACTGGAAAGGAAGCAAGAAGAAACAACAGGAGAGGAATTGAAATTGGTACGAGGTCCCTAACTAGCCATAAACATAAGAAGAAGAAGAAAGAGTGTAAACAGATGACAGAGCATGTGCTACATTACAATTCAATTAATCAATTCCCAACCTTTAAAACTATTTCAAGTGTTATATCAAGTTTATTGTCACCTCAAATTCTGAGAAATCTTTTGATGTGTATCGAGTAAAATCGTTGTAATATTGTTGGAGCAAATGACTACATTAAAAAACATGTGCCTCAGTTTAAACTTATGAGGCAGCTCTCATATTTATGTTTACCTTTCCAATATTTCAGTGGTGGTATGATGATACGTCCCCTGGAACTTATTTTCAATGCTCCAGAAGATACTATAGAAGCCATTGGTTCTGGTTTGACAGCAAATTCTCGCAATGACTTTCCTGCAAACAAAAAATTTCAAAAGACTGTGATAGACCAGACACAGAAAATTGATTTTCACACTACTATTTGCGGAAAACTGCAACACCAAAAAGGAGACATGTGATAACAATGAATTTTATTCTGCACATTAGGGACAACACAATACCCAGATAATTAGAATTACAGAAATTACAGTCACTTTCACCATTTAATATTCAGTACGGTGTGAAGCTGTGAAATGTTCCAATCAGAGTCTACAGAAGTTCTGGCATGGGATCATAGAGAGCCTGGATATGCTGCTGGGAAACACACTGCCATGTGGTTTGTAACCATGTTCATGACACATTAACGGTTGTTGCAGGAGGACCAGAATGAACAAGTTGCAGATCAACCATATCTCAGAAATGTTTGATAGGCAACAGGACCGGCAACCAAGCATCCAACAAAAACAGTGGTACCCATCATTCTTCGAAGAAGGCTTGCACATTCCTTGCCACAAGTGGCTGGTACTGTCCTGTTGAAATATGTCATGAGGTTTTTCCAACAGGAGAGGCAAGGCCTCTGGATTTAAAACTTTCTTGATGGAATAGTTGGTATTCACATTGTCCAAAATACGTAGGAGACATGATTGCATGTTATTGTCAACAACACCAAAACCATCACACTTAGCAAATATCCGCTATGCCACCTAACAATGCAGTCTACCCAATTGTGTTCATCATGGTAGCATATAACATACTCACGACCATCACTGTAGGACACATTGAGGTGGGACTCATCCAATAACACCGAATATTGCCACTCAGCATGTCAGTGAGAGCATTCACATGTCCATTACAGTCTGGGCTGTTGGCAGTTTGTGGTCAATGGAAACCACCAATCCAGCCCTCAGCAGGCAATGCCAAACTGCAGACATGTCCATATCTGTTGCAATGCCCCGACATCAAGCTAACACTGTGTATGAAGTTGTTCTGTTAGTTATAGCTATGCAGACAAGATGGCAGTCATCCAGCACTGTTTTCACTTCCGTGCAGTACCAGCTTGTAACTGTATATGACACTCTTCTGTCCACTGGTTCCACAGTTGTAGCAGCATACCCTGTATGGACTGCAATTTCACGATATGACAAATTGTTTCCTACGTTTGAACTCAATCACATGTTGATATCATGCCCTTTCACATCAATTAGACACACAGGATAATCTTGCACATTTCTACTTTGTTTGATGGCTTTACACTGACTATTCAAGACTTAACAATGACCTGTCTGGTGAACCAAAAAAGGGCACTGCTGAACCTAAGTATATGCCATCTCTTTAAACCTTAATCACTTATTATTCATATGATGTTCTACACATCCTCCGATATTGGAGTGATTTAGACCATTTCTTAGAGGTGTTGCAATTTTCAGAACCTTGCACAAATCATATACCTACAGAAATGAATTAAAAAAAAAATTACTAAGTTTGAATAAAAATAAAAAGAATAACATTGAGGATAGGGCTATGGAAAAAAACAAGATAACTATGGAAGTATGATATCTTTGGAAAATAGGGGCGATATTTTTTTTAAAAAAATAATAATAATAAAGCAGCAATAAAAAGATAATAACAACTAAGAAAAATTTGCATCATAAATTTAAAAGTTATTTGGTAATCAGGAGTAAGATATTACCGTAGGTTTAACATCCTACCTCTGAGAAACCCATCACTTAATTTTCTGTTATAATTTACAATTTCTTCTTTTCTTTCTTAACTACCATCGATATTACTTTTATTACAGTAGTTTTATAAAATTATGGTCTCAATTTCTGGTGATATTTTTGTACAGTCATTTTGCTCCCCGTGCCGATTTGTCTCCACTAAATCATATTCAGCCATTCTAGTGGTAATATTGGTGTGTTTTTGTGTGCTCACCTGCCATATGTTTCATCACCCTCCTAAATGATTAACAGCTTTCCCAAAACAATGCACAACTGCAATTATCTTTTTTTTGCGTCATAAGAATGGTTCTGATTTTGTCTTTGGTAAATCATAGATTTACTTTCTACACACTTTTTTGTTTAAAATAGCTTCCTTTTTTTTTTTTTTTTTTTAGTTCTGCAACATTATGTTGTTATGAACTTCAATGCTATAGGGAGAGCTAACAAGATTGTCACATTATGTTAAGTGTAAAATGTGTTATTTACAAGATGAAGGTACCTTTACATAACTACAATATGCAATAAGAAAAAGTACAGGAGATATATGTGAGTGAAAATTTGAAATTAGTAGACAGTACAACAATAAGAAGTAAAGTACAAGTATGAAGTACAAAAAATGTATACATAAAAATAATAAAAACGCTTATTATACTAAATATTCGACACATGTAAATTCATCTACTTACCAACTAATGTGCGCTTTGAGTCTTTTGCCCATTTCTTCAAAACGTAAAGCCAGTTTGACGGAACACCTGTCTTAAAGACAGATTTCACAGAATTTGGAACAACTGAAAATAATGATCATAGTCACATAAGAATGCCACTTTTTCCTTAAAACCCACACTTATAATTAAAATAAATATTATGTGAACTGAGTGAAGTAAACCTATCACCAACCAAAGCTAACAGCTTTTGCTGCCCATGCACTCACAATTCCAATAACTGCATAGCAGTTGAAGATATTAGAGACCTTGCTGACCTTTCACCCCATCTTAACTCTGAAGAATGGAGTTGCTCATCAACACATCCTAGACATAAGATGTACTCCTTGTCCACTATCAGTATTAAAACGATAACTAATCTTTAACAATAATTACTAATGGACAAGAAAAAAATCAATATCAAATGATATGGAAGAGAAACAAAAACAATACATAACATAATTTTCTTTCAGCAGCCAAACAACATGAGATACTCAGGATGAGGAACTAACAACTCACTGCCTGATAGTGACTGTGTTGGTAGGAGTTTGGAAGGGAAATTTGGAAGATTTAAATTATGAACCATAGTGAGAAAGGTATGCAAGAACGAACTGAGTAGACCTGGGAACTTAAACTAAGTTGAAGAGATCCAAACTTTGTCTACTGATTTTGCCTCAGAATAGGAATCATCAGTTCACTCTGATAACACAAATAGTAAAACACTATTAGTTTCTCCAGTAGCAATTACTTTGAACTCAGGCAGAGGAAACTAGCCCATCAATATAAACTGGGAACATGCCATTAAAACTTCTTGGATAAATGCTAAAATCCCTGAAGTATGAGTGCTGTAAAGTATCATCATTGTTCAAAAAAATACATAGTTGCAAAACTTCAAGCCATACAGTATGCTAAACATAGCCAACAAAATATGTGCAGGTATGTGAATAACATATGGAAGGTCATTGGTGAAAATAAACTATTAGAAAAACACAGCTGTTTCATAAGGTGCTGATTTAGTAGCAACAATATATATTTAATGGCAGATTACAAAAAATTCAACATAACCAACATTCGTAGATTTTGAGAAGGATTTTGACTGAGTTGATAGGACAATCTTTGGGAAATACTGTTTAAACATGGTTATCCAAATCATGTAATGTACTGTATTCAAATATTACATAATTGCATTATTTTCATTCTCATCATTTCTAATTACCAAGTGGGTAAAATATTTAAAACTCAGGGTGTGATATGAGGGTGTAAATGTCACCTACTCTTTTTAATATATATAGACATCACCTGACTTACTTAAAAACATTTTCAGTGTTATTATTATCCCAAACAGATGAAGAAGTAGGTGTTGCTGAAAAAACCCTTGGCAGTGTTTGTTTTATGTATTATTTGCATGAATACTATAATCTGTAAAACAATAGTAAACAGCGTATAATGAAAAACATAATTTTATTGGTTCATGACACTTAAACAGGGGTCAACTGAACAGTAATTTTAGAATTGCATTAAATAATGATCTATGAACAATTAATGATATGAATGAAGCAATGGAACAAAACTCGTTTATAAGTGGCGGAACTGAAATTTCAAAAATTGCCATTTTTATAAACCTTAAGGAAAGAATGACTTAGGAAAACCACCAAATATGGAACTGTGCCCAGAAATGGTCGAAAGGCCTTAACTCTAAAAAGAATCAGGAAATTAAGGCTACTGCCATTTTGTGCTGTGGCATGTGCAAAAATAGAATGGATAGAATTTTTTGATGAGTATCGTTCCTCTATGACTATTCAACTTGATGAAAAATTGATTTTTAGAACAACCTGTGCATGAAGCAAGACTGCTGTTAATTGGTAAAACAAAAGAGAAGTATCACATAATGGGGAAGAGACAGGGTTGCTAAATGTGGCAGAAAGAAGGTTCATATCACGGGAGGAGGTGATTTGGAATTGCAATGATAGATGAGGCAACTGAAATATATATTCCCTTCATTTCCCCAAGTTATTATAAACTCTGTATCACTAGAGACATTTTTTGCTAACCTGGCCTTGGATATTTTGAATAGTAGTCCAGTATTCCAATACTGTACTATCTTTATTATTTCTTTTGTACTTGAATGTAAAAAAAGTTTCCCATGCTACAACTCAGTCAGAACAACTCAGCTATCACCTTTGCTAAAATGAAACATGTGTAGTTATTTTTACATAATTTTTCAAGCCTATCAACTATATCTAATAACAGGGCTGCGATTTATTTCTGTCCTACCAACTGCCATGGGTAGCCTTATGGCATTATTTTATGCCAACCTTTTCCTGGGCCATCTGGAGAAAGATTTTCTGAAGAACTGCCCCCTCATGTGGTTCACATACATAGATGATATATTTATGATCTGGACTCACACGAAAGACCACCTCCGAGATTTCCTTAATTAACTCAACAAAAGTCACTCCATCAATTTCAATTGGTCATATTCCCACACATGTGTCACCCTACAACAAATTTACAGCAGTACCTACTCCTTGACAGTTGTCATCCATACCACCCATACATCCTTGCAATAAATGGCAGATGTATCTCTTCTGATCATGAATCACTTTCCAGGTATTTCCAAAAACTATCCCAATTCCTCATTTCCGACTGCTACCCCCATGACCTTGTGGAAAAGCAAATCTCTCATGCTAGCACCCACAACTCCTCTTCTGCACCTCCTAAAGCTGACCGTAGACCAATATTCATCACCCAGTTCTCTCCTGGACTGGAATTCATTAACCAGATCCTTCACCATGGGAATGAGTTTCTATGTTCCTTTCCTGAAATGCATGCCCCCCTGCCCTTTCCCTGCACTTGCTTTAGCAGACTTCCTAGTCTGAACATTATCTTAGTCTACAAGAACTTACCTTCTGACTATCTTAGAGTTTCGCAAGGATCTTTCCCCTGTAACAGACTCTGCTGCCAGACACGCAGCTTGCATCCAGCCACCACCACTTATACTAATCCCATCACAGGGGAACTGTTCCCTATTATTAGACATGTCACCTGTGCTGTGACTCACTCAATTTACCAACTTAACCTGTTTTCACTGCAATGCACTGTACATCGGTCTCACACTCAATCACTGTTCTACAGGATGAATGGCCACAGGCAAAAAGTTTATACTGCCAACCCAGACCATCCAATGGCAATTCATACCAGCTTACATGATTCAAACAATCTTGACACCTGTTTTACAACTCAAGCAAGAGTTTTTCTGGACACCGCTACCTATTCAGAATTCCGTAGATGAAAACTTACCTATCAACATATCCTAGATACATGACATACCCCTAGCCTCAACCAGATGATGGTTTCATTGTGTGAACACACAAAAAAACACAAGAACAGGAAAAACAATGAATATTTCAGGTTTTGGCCCTTTGTCAACAGGAGAA
The DNA here is from genome assembly GCA_031002005.1 of Vandiemenella viatica. NCBI lineage: Eukaryota > Metazoa > Arthropoda > Insecta > Orthoptera > Morabidae > Vandiemenella > Vandiemenella viatica. The sequence continues at coordinate 125,052,119 of JARYHS010011408.1, forward strand.
CATTATGGAGGAAGGGTGGTGTAGAGACTGACTCACAGAATGACTGTTAGTCAGGAACATGGTGGGGGTAAATTCAAACAGAGGATAGGGAGAGGGGGATAGTGAATTGGAGCTAGTACCCAAGCAATGAAAATGTTGCAAAAAGAGCAGAATAATACATTAAAAATTTCATGACATAAATCTGAATAAGTGAACAAAATAAAATCATGGGAAAAAATAAAAATAAAAGAATCTATGCAGTTAAACGTCACCTCTGGTACATGGTGGTTTAATTTAGACAGTGGGGACGAAGACAAGGAGAGGATCGAGGGAAGGAAAAGTACTGACTGGGTGTTATTTCAAATTGAGACCAGGGGGTTGCCTTGTGCCTAGTTTGTATTGGTAGGCAAGCTCCCATCTTCTGAGTTCAGAGGAGCTGCTGTTGTTTGGGAGGACTCTGATAGCACAGACCGTGAAACAAGAATTAAAATTATTGATGTCGTGGAAAATAGCATGGATAACTACTGGATGTTTTGGATTCCGAGAGAAAACGGTGTGACGGTGGCCATTCATTCTTACGGCTAATCGATTGGTAGTCAAACCTATATAGGAAGCCAGGCAGTGTTTGCAGGTTAGCTGGTATATTACATGGGAGATTTCACAGGTAGCCAGTGATAGAGTTGGTGAAATTGGTGGAGGCATGGTATATGACATCTTACAGCAGGGGTCTATTGCATGGGAAAGAGCCTTGTAGCTGTCTGATGGTACGAGGAAGACTGTGTTTGTGGACTAGGAGCTGACTGAGGTTGGGAGGCCTGCTGAAACAAGTTCTGGGAGGGCAAGGGAGGATTTTTGGACAAATGGATCTCATTTCTGGACAGGTTAGTAGGAAATCATAATCCTGCCAATGGATTCTATTGATGGATCAAGGTCAGGGATTTACTTTGTAACCGGAACTGTACTATGGTTGGTTTCTGGCGGTTTGGAGCAGTCAATAGGTTGAGCAGGTTGCAATGTGGCTCGTGAAAGTTGCATGCCAACCAAAGCTGCGGGATACCAATGCTTGTGAGATGTTATTTGAATACTTCATTAGGGATTTCTGGTTGGAGCATATACGACTGCCTCAAATGACAATACTGTAAGGGAGGAAACGTTTGGTATGATACGGATGGCAACTGTCAAGACGGAGGAACTGCTGGTGTGTTTTGTGTGGACTGAGGAGCTGAGGTGGCCATTGGAGAGGGACAAGTCCACATCCAAGAATGTGGCCTGGGTATGGGAGTAGGTCTATGTGAAATTTAGCGAGTTATTAAAGGTATTAAGACTGCCCAGAAAATTTAGAATGGTGTTTTCTCCATGTATCCAATTCATAAAAATGTCACCTACGGACCTAAGCCACAGGAGTGGTTTGAGGGGGACGTTGTCCAAAAACGTCTGTTCCAGGTGGTCCATGAAGAGATTAGCATAAGAGTGGGCCATGTGAGTGCCCATGGCAGTGCCACGGGTTTGGTGGTAGATATTGCCTTAAAGGAGAAGTAGCTGTTGTTAAGTATCAGTTCAGCCAAGGGTGGTGAGGAAAGATGGGCTGGGGCGGCTGCTCGGAGGGCACTTATCCAGAAAATGTTCCGTGGCACTAAGATCATGGCAGTGTGGAATGTGTGTGTATAGTGATCTGAGATCAATGATTACCAGGATGGAGCTGGAAGGAAGTGGTGTGGACATAGTGGAAAGAAGGAAAAGGAAGTATTGTGTGTCCTAGATATGGGAGGGGAGCTGACAGACTATAGGTCATAGGTAATGCTCCACCAATGCAGAGGTTCGTTCAGTAGAAGATCCATAAGCCACAACAATTGGGCATCCTGGATTGCCAGGGTAATGGATTTTGGGAAGGAGATACAGGGTAGGTACACATGGATTTTGAGGAGTAAGAAGAGAGAGTGACTGTGGGGTGAGACCTTGTAGGGGCCCATTAAATTGCACATATTCCTGTATGTTTGTTTTTTTTTTTTTTTTTGGACAGTAGGGGTGGGATTTTCAGCAAGGCAGCAGTAAGGGTTGGCAAGTGATAACTGTTGAAGAGCTTCAGCCACATAGTCACTGTGGCTCATAACTACTGTGGTTGACACTTGTCCGCACATAGAATCATAAGGTCAGGGTTAGACAAAAGTTGTTTTCTGGCAAGGGTTTCAGCTGGGCTGAGAATGCTGGTATTCGTCAATGACTTCGGAAAACTAGGAGAAGCCAAACTGGTGGATAAGAATTCCTCAAAAATTTGTATGGGATGGTCCTGGGGAAGAGGTGGTGGATCAAGTATGGATAATGGTTTAAATTTTTGGAGACTGGGTTCCAGGTAGTCTTCAGGTCCAGTTTCACTGACGTGAGTGGCAAAGTGGTACCACCAGCGGAGTGTTCGGAAGAATGAAAGAGAGTCACAGACTAGGTTGGCTTGGTCAAATGCAGGGGTAGGTGAAAAGGTAAGGCCTTTGGAGAGCACGGAGAGTTGGGTTCAGATAGTGATGAAGAGGACAGGTTCACAACTGAGAGTTTAGGTTTGGAAGCAGGGCTAAAGTGCAGAGAACGAGGTGTGGGTTTCAAAGGAGGAGGTTGAGGTACGTTGAGCAGTTGGGCAATGGACAGTTTTGAGGAAATCAGGGGAGGCTACAGTTCTGATTGGTGGATGAGTGGATGACAAGGAAGAAACTGTCCCACTGCAAGATAGGACTTCAATAATGCGAACAACTACTGCAGATGGTTCTAGGCGTGCTTACTGCTGGAATTCACTGATTGTTGTTTATAAGTTAGAAATATCTAATAAGAAAATTATATATATTATTAATTTACTCTTGATCGACTTTCTCCCCCCTACCACTTGTTAAATTCCTACCCTTCCTCTTGTTTCATCATTGGTCCAGTCATGTGGTAACTCTGAATGTGCACACATCTTTCCCCGTCTTGTGTCTTGCCTCCTACCTGAAGGTTATTAACTTAATTATTGTGTTGTTTTTTTGTGCTCTTCTGCCTTCATCTGTCGTAAGTGATGTGATATTTTCATTGTCCTATCTTACTTTCGATCCTTCCATACAATAAGATTCCACATACCTTAAGCCCTCTTTGCTCTTAAGAATACACTCCAACATGCCCTTTAATCTCAGCCAACTACTGTTCACAAATAACAACTTCCTCCTTTGTTTGTATCAAACCATTCTATAAGATCAGTAACTTTCAACCACTTACAGTTCTTTCCCCAGCGTCACTAGTGCAGAGATCTTTCACTACACACAGCAAGACATCTAGGAAATTTCTCCTATTATTATCCAATCAAACTTGCAACAGCTATTTTACTTCTTACAAATGCCTAACTATGAATCATTTAGCATCAGTAAGAGGTGTCACAAACAGTATTCACCCAAAATGCTGATAATCTCATTGCTGCACATGTGTCTCATACAACAGCATAAAAATTAATTTCAGTTTCATTGAGTGTTGATTCCTATAAACTGCGGTTGTTTGCTGTCATCTGGTTTTATTCTTATAATTATTATTCCCTCTTATCTCTGCTAGTGTCACACTCTCACATCATTGGGACTTACCTGACGTACTGTCTATTTCCATTTCTGCTGGTACTCACCAGTGTCACTGTGCACATTAAAATGCTACAGCGCTGGACTGGGGGAGTAAAAAGGGGCCAGGTTCATATTTCAAGCCTGACATACTGGCCATACTTATTATGATATTTAGGCAGTTTCCAGTCATAACTTAGGCAAATAATAGGATAATCCCCTTTCTCTGCCTCAAAAAGAACACATTCCACAAATCAAATATGTACTTACCACACAGAACACTGATTACAAATTTCACAAACAAATGTTGGCACTGTGGTTCCTCCATTAAGATAATGCTAATGGCAGAGATGTAAGAAGTTAGCATACAAGCCTAAACCATGTAGATTTCTCAGTCATAACAAGCCATAATATATTTCTATATATATAAAATATATCTTGCTTTGGTTTGTGGCACCCTTCTGACCTCAGCTTTGGTAAGTGATGGATTTACTCGATATATTTTTGTCCCAATTGAACAATTGTTCTAAAATAAATACAGTTTATCACAACAGTGAATAATTTCTTTCATTTCAACCAAAAGATAATGAGATAATGCCTTGATCAAAACTACATAAGTTTATTTAGTATTCAAATGTTCAAACAAACACCATATATTATTATTCTGCTGTAAGCCCATTTCACAGATTCTTGATTAAATAATACATTATTATTTAAATAATGTCACAGCAATTTTATCTCTCATGAAGATGTTAACAGTGACTAACATTTGCACTATATACTAATGTTGCATTAAGTCACCTTGCAACATCAATGAAAAAGATAATTTTTGATCACTGATGATCATCAGTTAGAAGGAAAAAGCATTTAGTAATAGACATACCATTCAATAATCAGATACACCATTATTCTCGATAGTAATAAAATACTAAGGTTGATCATTGTGTATCCATGTCTGCCACACTGTTACGTCGCACCACCAGACTTTGTTGCTGGATTAACAGCAGCCAGAGATATTACTACATAGTAGAGGTTATGAGTTGTATTTAATAACAGTTCTATATATTTAAGCATCCACAAAGAAATAAATTACCAAAACACCAAAAGGAAAGTGGATATTTCATTTAAATCAACATAATAATTATTAGTTGTTTTTGTTTATTTATGTTCAGACAATGTAGATTTTTCTTATACACTCTTTCAGGCATATCACTGTCACTACTGAAAAACCAAATTAAAATACTTTTAAGGTTATGAATGTTATTTAACAACAAATGTATTTTGAACACTGCGCTCAACCCATTATTTTAGATGGGCTTATGAGGAAGTTGTATTTGGCGTAGATGTTTCCGCTATATTCTACGTCACTGAGGTTATAAATTCAAAGGAACGAATTGCCAAAACACTGATTTAAAAGTATGTATTGTGTTTAAATTTATTATTAGTTGCTTTTATCAGTGATGTCATCATATCAGCTGCAGGTAAAGGGTTCCAATGCATAAAATTTAGATCACGATAAAGTGGATGATAAGTTATGATTTTGAACAGCAGTATTAGTAGAGCACCAGTACCAGAATAACAACTAACACCTTTTGTTAGAGCATAATTCACTATCCTATTATATAAAACGCTACTCTGGAGTCTGGTCTGCGTACGTCGTCTATAGCTACTACAGCTATTGGCTAGAGAACAGTCACGTGCCAGCCTTCACTCACCAATCAACAGCCATCATGTTACATTAATTTCATCATCTTGCTTTTTGTTTATTTACAACTAGACGCAGAAGGGGATTCAATATTTACCCTATTTTATCTGTATCAGTTAGATGCAGAAATTCATGTAAGGAGAAGGGTTTCAATATTTACGCTATTTTATTTGTATCAGTTATAAGGACTAGGTTAAACTATAACCTAAAATTTCTCAGACGGCAAGAAACAGTGAAGAGTATTAAAAATTCGGAGAAACGTAATGCGAAATGTATTAGTCAAATAAATAACAGTTATCCATTTTCGAAATTATAGTCTCCGTCATCTAAAGTAAAATGCATTTATTTATGCAAAATCCTAACCAAATACTCTGATAAACTAACCAGAGTAACGTATTCATATATCGAAAGATATAATTAAAAAGACTAATTCGTTTCTCCTTATAAGCTTTTCCAGGATAAATTCCTACTACCGTTATACCCTTAGTTTTCGATACATGTGTTAGCTATTAAATGAGATTTCAGAAACTTTTTTTTTATTAGAGTTAAATCATCAAGGATATGACTATGGTATTTACTGTATAAGCTATGTGACACTCGCAATTCAACAGCGATATTATTACCGCAAAATAGCAGTGAGCAGAGATATTAGAAATACGGAGAGCAGGGGAAAAAAATTAATACGAGGCAATTATATGTCACAACGTTACAATTAGTACATTAGTTTAAATTTACATATTACTTTTTATTTATCTAAGACAACCAGATGAAAAATTCAAGTAAGGAGAAGGATATTCTATGTTTATGTTATATTACCTGTATCAGTAACGAGTACTAGGTTAAAACATAACCTAAGATTATTTTTTTTGGCAGGAGATAAGAAGCAATGAAGTTTATTAAAAACTCAGAGGAAGTTCACACGACATGTACGAATCGCAAAATATATCATTCATATAAATGATAGTTATCCGTTTTTGATATTATGCTTTCCGTCATTTAAAGCAAAATAAAGTAAAAAAAAAAATCGGGGTTACTGGAGATCGCGATTCCACCAGGAATTGCCGTGGGAAAATGCAAGAATCCTCTAGAAATATTTTCCGAAGTGCATTTAACTGTATTATGCCGGTCCAGGATGTATTACATCCTAATTTCTGCTTGAAAATACTGGTAGTCTAGAGGCTGTATTACGGCGGAATTACTACTTGAAACTAATATGTCTTGCGATTGACTACAGCAGTATAATGACGTCATTACTTAATGTTAATTTGGCAGAATCACTAACTCCAGTAGACCCAATCGTTATCCATTTTTCCTTATAATCTTCAGCTGAATAAAATCCTATTACCACCACAGGTGATGCCCCTCTTTATTCATACGAGAGTAGTAGAAGCTATGATTTTCGAAAACAATATTAGTGGAGGTTGTGGTTAAGTTGACCAGAATCCCCACTGACACATTTTGTTACAGTGTAATTCACTCTGAAACGAGTTTTAAAAACCAATTAAACTGCTTTCGTAAGTGCCATGTTACTGAAGGTATTAATAAATGCGGGTGAATGTAGTTCCATATGTATCGTGCTGAATAGTGCTGGGCCAGGAATAAAACTGATATTACATTGTATGGCGTAAGGTTTTGAGATTCATAATTTATTTCTAATTTCACTGGTTCTGTACATCCATCGTCATTAATTCAGTACAAGTTACAACCGTATTGGTAGGTAAACTACATCCAAAATATGTACAATATCACAAAATCAAGTTTATGAACATTAGTAATAACAATTCCATACAATTAAGCAACTGAAAAGAAATGAATTGCCAGAATACTGCATTCAACCCATCATTTTTGATGGGTTTAGAAGCTAGTTTAAATAATAATTTATTATTTTTACAAGAACTTAAAATCATCCACTCAAATGGATTATATAGCCTAATCACAATTTACCGGGTGTGTAGTCAACCCACACATTTGGGCTGAGGGAAACCATTAGTAATTCGTTTCCCCCCTCCCCCCCACGTCTCTTAACAGCGAGGTCTTTAGAGACAGGAAAGGATAGTGGGCAAGGAATGGGAAGGAATTTGGCCATGGCCTTTTGCCTTTTGAAGGAAGCATCCCGGCATTTGCCTGGAGTGATTTGGGAAACCATGGAAAACCCAAATCTGGATTTGAACCGCCGTCCTCCCGAATGCGAGGCTGGAATGCTAACCGTTACACCACCACGCTCGGTAGAGTAATTCGTCCAAACACATCTCAACACATTGCTTCCACAAAAATGTTTGCACAGTACAATTGATAAAACATTAATCCATTCGTTTTTATGGAAACCTAACATACATTTGGTTGTATTTTTTGAATATCCTTTTCAATATGTTGAAAGATGTTCCATGAGCAAACAGGATCAATATATTTTATCAACATTATTATCTAGAATGGCTAAGAGAGGATTTTTTAATACCTTTGGATAGGTAGGTACCAAGATCACCTGTCATAACCATAGATTTTTTGTGTGGATCACAACAAAAAATATCATATCCATGCAAAGAATTAAAATGTTATACAAATAAGAGTAAAAAAATACTACACTAATAGACATAATTTGGATAAAATTAATATTGATTTACTCTGTGAGGAACAATTTTTTTTCATTACTGCATTAGACACTAGCATTTTCCAGCTGCCTTACGTGTGCCGTCTCTGAATTGTGTATGTGCTTTACTCTTTTTATTCTAGTACCAAATATTAAAATGGAGAAACAAAAAATTTACAATGCGTGATGAGACAGTAATTTTTTTAATGTCGAGCTTTATTTATGGATAAATCAATTAAAATAGGTTTTCAGATGTAAAATCATTAAAATTAACATGTTTTGGGATTATTTTGTGTCAGTTTAAGGCAATTTTAGCATTTAAAGTATTTTCTTATTTCCTGATTCAGCAATATCAAGATGCATGTTCGCGGTATGGCAGATTAATTATGGTAGCCCAGTACTACAAATCTGAATAAATTTTTTTTTAAAGGTTCACCCGTCTGTTAAGTGATATTTCAAACAATAAGCCAAGAGAAATTATTCAGGACCATTTGTATAGTTTATGTGGTTTAAAGATATTTTCATTAAAAACAATCATTTTGAAGGCCTAAGTAATTTGGGAAGACTGAAGAAACATTGCTGAGTGCAGCTGATGTACTATAAAAGGCCTTGATTCTTGATTGTTGTTATCAGCTCTGCAGCTCAGTTTGGTGTAGTCGCTAGTTCGGATTACATTTAAAGACAAACTTATATGAAAAGCATCTTAAATCTCGTAAAAGTGTTTTAAAAGTGCGGCCCAGGATTCACGGAAAATTTTCATAGGTCATTTGTTTATTTTAGACCTCATTTAGGCAAGATTTAGAATATTTAATAGAATCAACTGATTATTTGGAGTCACTGTGTGAACTGCACTGTGTGTGGTGAGAAATTATAATCTTTTGAAAATAAAGTCCAATATGGGCACTAATATCCAAGTCGTTGACGCGTCATAAAACAGCAATAACAACAACAAAATCCGATATGGTAAAATTAGAGTGCAGGTGGTGGTTTGGAAACTTTCATATGATTAGTAAAAATTAAAGTGAACTTCAAACAATCCGGGTTGTCATTCAGTATTCTAGGAGATCCTTACAATTGAACTTGATATTATTCTAGTAATATGAACCAATCACAACCATGACAATTTTATCTAAAAACTTGCTCTTCATTTAGTTATTACCTTAGATTCAGTTTTTGTACTGATATCCAAAAGTTTTTTCATTTAACTTATATTTTAATGCAATATAATATATGAAAAACTGTAGAACATCGATAATCCAATCATCAACTGTCACAAATTGTGTACTATTTAACAGAAGTTTCTATTTACAGATTTACAGTACAGTACACCCTTGTCCTTAGTGTGTTCAGTAATTCCACTAAAAAAGAACTAGGTACAACGAGTTTAATCCTTACACCTTGCGATTGTTATTGTAGTATCGCCGCAGTATCCTCATGACCAACTAGATCTCAGGCATAAGGATGTGGGAAAGTTTTCTTTTGTAGGTAATGTCACGGGTTAGAATAAATTACCTAGCAAAATGATGTAAATGACCAAAACACTGAAAGATATTTAAAGTTGAAATTAGTAAAAGGCAAAAGTAGATGGGGAAAAAAGAGGAAAAATGGATGTGCAGCGAAATTGCCACCAGAGCATGAGCTCCACTGCAATAAAACTAGGTTAAATTTTTTGCTGAATTCTTGCTGTAACTGCTACAGGACAACAATTCTTTCAGTGTGCAGATAGTTTTGAGTTTATTAGGAATCTGAAACACACGGTGTTCATCCTGGGATTTTCTTATTGATTTGTTAGCTTTCAACAACTATGTTTTTAGAACGAAACAATTAACACATATGAATTCTGTTGACTTTAGTATCTTGTACCAACACTACACACCTATAATGTCATCATGTTCATCTTCCCAAATCACTCCAGGCAAATGCCGGGATGCTTCCATCAAAAGGCCATGGCCGAATTCCTTACCATTCCTTGACCCCATCTCTAAAGACCTCGCTGTTAGAGAGACGTTAAGCAGATAAAAAAAATGTTGATCTTCTAAAAGGAAGCATAAGTGTTTGACAATTGAAACTAAGCTTGAGATTTTGGATAAAATTTCAAAGGGGGGGAATGTGAGTCATCTTTAGCTAAAATTTATGGTATTGGAAGTGCAACCATATCCAACATTAAAAAGAAGAAGAAAAGCATACTGAATTTTGTATCAAAATTGGATTCATGTTATGGTACACACACACACACACACACACACACACACACACACACAAATACATATTAAGGACTGCTAATAACGCTCAAGCTGAATATACCATTTATTTGTGATACACATGGGAACAAACCTTAGGAGAACCAATATCTAGACCATAGGTGTCAAATTCAATTTTGCAGAGGGCCGTATATTAAATTTAGAATGCGTAGGCGGGCCAGATTCAAATAAAAAAATGTACTGAATTATTATAGCATTTTATTTATTTAATTGTATAGTATATAATATACGGTTGTTAAAAACCATATCAAAGTTATAAAAGAGGGTAATTATTTTGAACTCAAGGATCCAGATACCTGATTTCTCTTGTTTTTGACAAGCTCATTGATGTCAGGTATCATATTTGTTGTAATTATTTTAAGAATTGATTGGAGATGCTAATTTGTAAGTCTTGTGCGATGTTTGTTCATATTTATTTTCATGACGGAAAACATCTGCTCACATAAATAGGTGCTACCAAACATGCTCAGAATGCGTGCTGCATGCTTTTTTAATTCCGGGTAGTTATCCAAACTCTTGAAATATTGTGTATAAAATGTAAGAGCATTAACCTCTTTAAATTTTTCTTTCAAATACTGTCCGACTGAAGATCTATCAACTCCATTTGCAAATGAACTGGTGCCTATGAAGCTTCAAAACGATTGTTGAATTCCATGATCAGATTTTGCAGAAGTTGAGAATATTGATCCAATTTTTTTTTGGTTCACTGTGCCAAATGATTTTAAATGAGGGAAATGGTCCAAAGTTTGATTTTTTACCTGATTTTCCCATAGCCTCAACTTTGTTTCAAATGCTTGAATACATGAATACATTTGAGTGACAATCAGATTTTTGCCCTGTAACTTTACATTCAGATCAGTCAAGTGTTTATTCATATCTACCAAAAAGGCACAATCAACCTACCAGTCATTGTCATAATCAATTGGGTGCCTTTATCTAACATGAAAGCTTGAATAGGGTCACATAATGCAAAACATCTTTCTAAAACTACTCCTTGACTGAGCCAGCGAACTTCGGTGAAATAAGAAACATTAGAAAACTTTTCGGCCAAATCTTGTAAAAACTGCCTGAACTGTTGGTGATTTAGTCCTCTGCTCCTTATAAAATTTACTATTTTAATTATGGTTGCATGACATGGTCCATTTTTAAACATTTGGATGACAATGATTCCTGATGAATTATACAGTGAAATCCCACAAAATTCCCTGATGTTTTCTGTTTTAATTTAGTTACAACGCCCGAATGTTTGCCAGCCATGGCAGGAGCACCATCCATATTTGTGCTGGTAAGTATATTCCAGTCGAGTTCATATTCTGCTATCAAATGCTCAATTGCAGAATAAATATCATTTGCTGTTGTAGTACCTGTCAATGGAACGCACATTAACAGTTCTTCAGTTATTTCAAAGTTACTGTTAATACCTCGTATAAAAACAGAAACTTGAGCTGTATCAACAGTATCAGTGCTCTCGTTAACAACCAGTGAAAAGTTTGTAAATTCCTTAATTTTCTCCTTCAAATGAAGAACCAAATTTTGAGATAAATCATTTATTCTTGAAGCAACAGTGTTTCTTGACAGCGAAATATTTTGAATTATTGACTTTTCAGATGGAAATGAAACATTGGCAACTTTCAACATACAGTCTTTAATAAAATCACCATCAGTGAAAGGTTTTGATCTCTTCGCGATTTCTAATGCAATAATAAAACTTGATTTCAGGGCATCTTCGCTCACAGTATTAGCTTTACTAAACGTCGATTGTTGACCTTGAAGTTTAGATTTTAAAGATGACAATGTGACCATTCTTATTTTTTCAATGTAACAATCGAATTTCGATTTAAGATTCGTATCATAGTGTCTCTTCAAGTTAAACTCTTACAAACAGCAACTGTTTTATTGCAAATCAAACACAGTGGTTTACCTTTCCATTCTATGAAAAAATATGCAATTTCCCATTTAGACTGAAAAACTCTGCACTCTCAACTTTACATTTTTTGTGACATTATGCCAAAATCGTAACAATTATGGAGCTCAACACAACAATTATGGATATCGCAAGCGCATGACACAAACAAATGCACAATACCTTCACAATTGACTCAACTGACTCACGTCGAGCCGACACACTCCTTTTATATCGATAAGGAAGGTTCTAGTCTAGATTTGAAGCGCGCGGAAGATTCCGCTTGTTGCTAAGAGATGGTGTTACTGTCTATCTCTCTCACTTTTCTAGGCACACGCTGCCCTTGAAATTACTTATAAATGTAGTGTGCGCATTTTAAAACTTCCGTAGAGGAATCGAGTGAAGTCTAATAGCTCTAAAAAACACGATTCTTCTTTCTGTGTCACATTGCGATCGCGGGCCATATTGATAGGGCCTGGGGGCCGGATGCGGCCTGCGGGCCGTATCTTTGACATCAGTGATCTAGACAATTGGTAGGCACTGAATTATAATAGAAAATTCGGTAGCCCTTCTGACTTCAAAGCCCATACAGGTTGGTTCAAAAACTTCCAATGTAGTCACAGAATCATAGAACTTAAAATTGAAGGCAAAATTTTATCCTGTGTTCCTAGAGCAACACAGTCATTTACAGAAGAGCCTACAGAAAGTACAATATATGCTGAGAAAAGATGTCTACAATGTTGATGAAACTGTGATAAGCAGGAAAACATTGCCTAGAAAATCTTTTGCATGTAGACATGAAACAACAGATCCAGGTTTCAATGTGAAAGAGTTAATGTTATGTTGCCTACTTCCATGAATGTTACAGAGCACAGAAAAGGGCGTGGATAACTAATGAAATTTTTACTGATTTCATTGCTAATGTCAAAAAATATTGTCAAGAAAGAGGCAAGGTAGCAAGGTGTTACATACTCTGGATAATGCTTCATTATAACCTTATGCTGAAAAACTAAACCTGATAGACGACACCTAAAAAGTGATGTTCTTTCCACCAAAACGTGACACAAATGGACTACGTAGTTATAGAAAAGATGAAGAGAATCTACAAAAAAAAAGTGTTGCATCATTTACACTTTGAAGAATGTCTGACTGCTTTTTCGAAAGAAGTTGACTCTGAAGGAATGCTTTTATATGTTAGGTGATTTGTGTAATTCTGTTACTGAGAAAATTTATTGAACGCATGGAATCAACTGTGACCTCAATCCCTGATCTTGCAGACTATGATAGAGATAATGCAAGAGCGTGGCTAGAAAATGACGGCTATGCTTTAGGATTTACAATCTTGAGTGATAGTGCAGTTATTAATTTAGATTCTATTAGAGCAACTTAAGGTCCTCAAAATGACACCAGCAAAGATAGCAACAAAGATAAGTCAACACTGGAACAAATGGATGCTGCAGCATTCTCTGCACTAGAGACTGCTATGGCACGGTATGGGCAGCTTTCTGATTGCAGTCCAACTCAACTTCTTTTGTTAATGAAAATGAGAGACTTACCAGCAATCAATATCTCCAAAATGAAGCAGAAGAAAATTAGAGACTTCTTTTGCTGGATATTTGTAAAATTATGACGTATCTAATGCAATTTTAAAGGCAAAATAAAAGCTATAGTACATTTTTATCACAACAAATAAAAAATTCGAACCACTCTTGGATTATCAATGCTTTACTGTATAAGAAATTAAAGCTACGAGAAAAATTAGTGGTAACAGTCCAATAAGAGTATCCCAAGAAGCAACTGTCCCTTTGGTCACTTTCCTGAAGAAATACCTTCTGAGAAAAAGAGCACATCAGAGCAAAGAGAAACATACCTTAAAAATAATACCTTACCACATGTGATAGCATCATCAGTACAGCTGGTGAACATTTCTAAAGACGTCTTTGTCACTAACACATGGATGTATTCCTATGCTGTTATAACAAATGTAATGCAACGGGCAAGTTTTCATTAATAGCAATATTTGTGCTCTGAAACAACATAGTTACAGAATTTTTCATTCTGGTGTAGGCTGCATTCCAACCTAACTGTCAGTATATTGCCACACAACAAATAAGTGATCTTAAGTTATCAATGAAAACTGAATTTCTCATGTCTTGTGCTGAAACAAAGTGAGTGATTTTTCATTTTGTTCCAGCCTGCAAATCAACATAACCATCTGTGTCACCTTGTATCAGCTTTTGGAAACATGGAAAATGTGGTGAATATAGAATTGTATTGCAGCAACAGCTTCACATGTAGACGTTTTCCATTAACTTCGTTAAGGAATGTTTCAAAGCACTTTTATTGGAATTATTATTAATAACTCTTATAGATGCATGAAATTTTTAGAAATAAATAAGCCATTAAAAAAATGAATTATTTTCCAAGTTTTGTATTCACCTGTACTTACTGATATGATAAATTCATCTGTTAAGATTCCAGTTTAACAGAGAAAAATTAGAAATTTACAAATGCAACTGAGCGTGGTGGTGTAACGGTTAGCGTTCTGGCCTCGCATTCGGGAGGACGGCGGTTCAAATCCCCGTCCGTGTATCCAGATTTGGGTTTTCCATGGTTTCCCAAATCACTCCAAGCAAATGCCGGGATGCTTCCTCTAAAATGCCATGGCCGAATTCCTTCCCATTCCTTGCCCCCCATCCTTTCCCGACTCTAAAGACCTCGCTGTTAAGAGACTTTAAGCAATTGAAAAAAATGCAAATTAAATATGGTTTCTAATAATAATAATACTTTGACATTGAAGGATATCACTTCTCAAATATTCCCGGTGTGGAAGTAATTTTAAATGTTTTTATTGCACTTGTCATCAAAAAAACTTGTTAATCCTTTGAAGATAAACTATTATTTTGGAGAATTTTCATTTAAAAAAATAATCTGTGATGCTAGAAACAGCAAATAGAAGCTAAATAAAATGCACACAGGAAATAAAAATATTTTCAGAGAGCAGGTATTGAGCCCATGACGTTTGTATATGGACACAACCATAAAACCACACAGCTATGTATTAATATTTGATTTATATCTGTAAAGATGTAATCAGCCATTTTAAAATTTCACAGTTTCAACACTATTAGGATAAGATACCTGAAGTGTAATACTATAAATCCAAATTAACAATTCTCCGATTTTGATTTCCACACTGCAGGCCTCTCCCTGTTAAGTCAGTATCTCTTCAAGTGTAAATTAAATATTACTTACAGTTTTACGTTTGATTCATGCATTCTGTTTATTTTGATGTACTACATTTCAGAAAACTTAAGAACTAAATAGCAGAAGTAAAAAAATAAAGCAGAATGTGAAGAGTATTAGTGTGATCTTCAATCAGTATTTCTAGAAAGGGGTGATCATATTAAATACAGAGCCATCTGTGGCTCTTATTTCTCTCATCTCGAAATAGTTATAATTTCTTGCTCCTCAGTACATATAAGCTATTTTTGCAGATTTTAATCTGGACCATAAGCTCTCAAATTTTGAAAACTTTTTCCAAATTGCTGCTGTAATTTCATATGATGTCATTTCAAACTCTCAGACACTCGCAACATCACTAGCAGATTTCTTTCAAGATTTTTGAAAATTTTTGTATACTTTTTGATTAAAATTTCATTTGTCAAAAATTCTTAGTTTAATTATTTTTAACTTTAGATCAGATTATTTATTATTTAATTAAAAATTAATAATAATAAAAAAGCAGTTAAGTTTTTAAAAATAACGTAAGTTTCTAAAAGAGGTAGGGTTAAATATTGTATATATATGTATATATTAATAATCTGAAAGCCTCCATCAGGCAACTACCTCATTCTTATTGTTGAAGAAGAGAATGAGCATGAAAATTTCAACAATCTGTGTGTGTACATATTTTTCGATGTTTGATACCACAGCAATCTTACTCTTTGGTAAGTGGTGGTTATTATCCTATCCAAAACATAAACATTGTATTGTAATATTTTTTGCAACTTTGCTAAGTTTTAAATACCATGTACGAAAGAGTAAATTATTTTCCTATCAATCATCTATTGTTTTATAAGATTGGCCCGGTAATTTAAATGAAGTTGCTAATTAAAAAAAAACAAATTTGCATTAATTTTTAGCTTTCAGCAGCTTGATTAACAACTTCTTCCCTTATTTTAGATCGTCTGAATGGCCTATTAAAATGTACACTCTGGTATCTAATATCCTGTAAAATTTAAGGTCTTTATCATTTTTGATTACTTTTAACCCAACAAAAAACTCTAATTACTTAAATTTTTTTTTTTAATTTTCAGGGCTCTTTACAAAAGCATTTGAACTCTAATTACTTAAGTTTTTTTTTTTTAATTTTTAGGACTCTTTACAAAAGCATTTGCTACTCACTTGTATCAAACAGCTTCTTTATAATATATTTTTTTTTCTTCTGCTTGGTAAAAGTTTTGCTTAAAATAATGAACTTATTTTTAAACATTTACACAGGTATTCAAAATATAGCATTTTTTGACATCTTTACCTTTGTTTGGTCAAACTATTTGCATTAAGTAAAATAGCCTTTAATGTAACCTTAGCACTGTAGAAATTCTTTTTTAAAAAACTACATTCCAACCGTTAACATTATCTACAACTTTTAATTTATTACACGAGTTTGTAGTCCACGAATATTTAAACTGATTTGCGAATGAAGTACGCAACAAAATCAATTTTAAGAATTTCAATATTATTTTTTTAGTATAAATCCTTCAACAAAAATGAAAGAAGTTGACAAGAATCCGTTACTGATTAAAGTGGTCCAATTCCAAGACAGATAATAATGATGACAAAATCTTACCATTTTCTGGATCGTGCAGTTCTCCTACTAACATGCATGTATCAGCATTTTTCAGAGCAAGTTCATTTTTAGTAACTCGCAAAGCAACAGCTTCAGTTCGGCAAATCTTAAATCTTTTACTGCGTGTCTTCTTTCTGTTGAAAAAAAGTTTGGTTGTAAATATCACTTATGCTCATTACTATGGACACAAAGGGGCACTAATATTACAAAGCAACATTGAAAAATATTTAGAATCTCACAGTTTGTCAAGATGAAAATTCAATGCTGGGCAAAGTGCCAGTAGAAGGAAAATTTATATTACTTCAGAGCTACTTAACCACTGAAGGCAAAATTTTAGATTTTCATACCAGAAAGGTGGGTGATATAATCTTGAATTAATCTCCAAATCTAATCTTTAAGCAAATAAATTTATGACACAACCCTTCACTTCTTTAGGGATGAAATGTGAAGGTTAACAGTTTTGAGAAACACTTTTATGGACTTGAATATAAGTAAAAAAATAAGGAAGGTTAGCCAAAGTAAATCCATCATTCACCACAGGTATAGGCAGGAGGACTGCAAAAAACACAAACATTAACTGAAATAACTCCAAGATACTTTCAAAGACCATCTTGTAGAATTACTCAATACATGAGTAAATTAAAAATAGTGACAGTGAAAATACTGTGAGGCAATGAAGATAAAGAAAGATTTCGTTTTTCGATGGTTTCCTGAAAATACTCCAGGATAGTTCCAGCAAAAGATCATGACCAGATTCCTTCCATTTCCTTCTCACATGCCCCTAAAGACGTTGATGTTAACGAGAAGAAAAGGAAAGTGCAAGTGCAGCCTCACACAATTTATCTTCCATATTCTAATGATATCTAGTATGTGGTAGGGCAGAAAGCAGTCACTTGGTGTCAAAATCAATGATTAACATATTTTCCAGTTATGTAGCAGATTTTGCAGAATGTCCCTTCAATGCTGTTCTTGTACCGTAAGTTCAATGGTTTAGTTACAATCAATTTTATTACTCAATATCCCATCCATTAAGATGAAATGAACCCTGAATTAATAACACTTGAATAGCATAGTATTAATGTATGGCATAGTAAATGAAAAATAAAATCTTTTGCTTGTTTTGCTTATAACTTACAAACTATATTATATGTAAGTATTTTCAGTGTTTGTTATTTAAAGTGAGGATATTGGAGACATATTTAAAGTTCTTTGGTAAACTTGGTAACAAACATGGTGTAAAACTAGTAAATTTTTCAATGAAGAAATACCTCAGCCCTTTTTGTTTACAAGCTCTGTACAGCTATAGCCCACATATTGGGATAAATTTCTTTTTTTGATGCCTGTTACTTCTATGCAGGCCTACTAGACAATAATTTACAAAAATAAATATAATATTCAGTTTTGGGACAATGGAACAAATGATGTGCAAATTTGAATCTGAGACTTATTTTGTTTAGGTGCTAAAGGCATGTTACAGATGGAAGAACAGTGGAATAGCAACAATACACCTCATTTTCTCTCTGGGATATTGAAACTTAAAAAAACTAAAAACTCTGCATCTTTTTATCACTAACCTCTTGAAATTATATATATACTCTAAATAAAACTAAGGATGGATAGAAAAATATGACCCAACACTTACCAAAGATGAAGGCGGCTGGGATGACGAATACACATACACACAAAAACACAAAAGAGCGCAATATTTTGGCAACAGCCTTATTCGTGCAGAAGTAAGGAATGAGACACCAGGCGGAGTCAGATGTGTGCACAGTGACCGCTACCAGACGGCCGTATAAGAAATGTAAGTGCTGGAAGCCAATCCCACTTGGGTTTCCCAAAAACATTCTCTACATACCACACCTCGCTTTTGTGAATTATTTGGCGATACTAGCAGAAGATGAAGAGACTGCCATCAAACAGCTTGAGACACTCAAAGAATGTGCAGAAAAAGTGGGGTTACAAATCTCATTCTAGAAAACTGAATTCACATGCTCAAAGAAAGAAATCGCAAGTTTAAGAATAAAATACAGTAAAATCTCGCAGAAAAATCGCCTCCAAAAAGTAAAAAGAGCATTAGGGTTAGTCGAAACCTCTACAACAAAAAATCCATGTCAAGACAGACCAAAACTTGGCACTATTATACAGTCATAAAACCAACAGTCCTCTATGCCAGTGGTTCCAAAATGGTGGACCGCAGAACCCTGGAGTTCCATGGAAGGGTCACAAGGGTTCCATGTTCCGTCCGAGAATTAAATAAAATGTTCGTTGAAAAGAGTCATAACTGCGTCGTAAGAAGGCTATCGTGTTTCTGTTTCCGTTTGAGATGAGTTACCGATGCAAGACTGGTTTTTCAGCTTACACTTATAAAAATGGGGATCCGCCAAAAAATGAATGATCAATTAGGGTTCCGTGGCCAAAACAAATTGGGAACCACTGCTCTATGCAAGTAGAACGTTAACATTTAACAGAAAACATGACGTTGAAGAAATAAAAAAAGTAGAGAGAAAAATCATTAGAAAAATTCTAGAAGCAAGACTCACTAAAGATGGTTACAGACTACAATCCATCAAAACATCAGAAAAGTTTTCAAACATCAAAATTGACATCAAGAAAAGACAAATGAAATTCTTTGTTCGCCTTAAGAGGTTACCAGAAAATCAATTGACAAAAAAGATAACAGATTATGTAACTTCACTTAAAAATCCAAAACCTTGGCTGAATGAAACTCAGAAGGTGCAAACATAGAAGCAACAGACATCTTAGAAAGTGACACCTTCAGACACAAAGTAGATAAATGGGAAGTTATAACTGAGCAATCAAAACAAAAACAATACAGACCAAAGGGTCGGAAGAACGAAAACAAGCTTTCTCGGAAAGAATGGAAGGCTGTTGGAACAACAAGAAGAACTCAAAGAAAACTTGATTGGGTCATTTGCATAACGTCTTGCATTTATTGGGAGAATTCTCCAATAATAATAATAATAATAATAATAATAATAATACAATAACAGTTTAATAATAAGTTTGAAATTTAACGGTGAAATAAGGGATTTTTGTATATGGATTTGTAGACCACATCATTAGATAAGGCATAGGTAGTATAAGTCACCATCCGACATGAGTCAATGAGAATGTATGGATATTTGCGAAAAGTGAGACAGATTTCGAAAGACAGAGCAGAGAGTACTGAGGAAACAGAGAATGTTGCATTAAAAGTTGTAACAAATTAAGAAATTTTACAAGTTTTAAAAGCGCTCCAAGTGGGTGGAAACCGGACTAAAATTTGAACATAAAATGAAAAAAATGGGTGATTTCACCCAAATAATAAATAGTTACAGAGTTGAAATAAATGTCAATCAAAAAAAGGAATTAAAAGGAATCCCATGATGGTAAAATCTTTGCGAGCAACTAAATGCTATACAAGATAAACTCAAATAACTAATTAATAGTTGCTAAATAAAGCAATAGGAGACAAAATTTATCATAACATAAAGAAATCAGTAGAGACCGGATTATACGCAACACAGAAAGCTATAAATGTGCATGCAAATATACATGAAAAATGCTTAAAATATGCATGAAAACTAGCAAAAGGTGTCAAAATATGCAACATTATATAATATAAAAATAGTAATATTTAGATTTTTTATTTAAAAATCATCATGCAGTTAGTAAGTAGTTGAATAACATATTTATAAATTCGATAATCAACAATTGTAAACAATCAGGTACTGTTACAAATATTCAATAGTAAGATTGTTTCCTCGATCTCTCTAAATCTATATATAAATATAAGATAGGATAGGGAAAATAAACAGTTACCCGTCACTTACCACAGATGAAGGCAGGAGGGCGAAACACGTAAAAACACAAAAACAAAAGAATTACACAATATTTCGACTTTTCAGTCTTACTCATGTAGGAGGCGAGACATATGGCAGGGGGAAAGATGTGGTCACATCCGAGCCCGCCACATGAATGAAGCACAGGCGGAAAACGCGTGGTAGTGGAAGAATTGTCGAGAGGGGGGGGGGGGGGGGGGGGGAACAGGCTTGACCAGCGATAAAAGTGAAACAAATAAATATAATGTCTGTGTAGCTTAGTTCAAAAAGTTATAAATACATACAAAAAATAAAAAATAAAATAAATAAATAAAGAAGGGAAAAAAAAATATACATAAAAAAAAAAAAAATAACCGACTGTAAAATGAAATGAGAGATGGCAAGTGACAGGTTTAACGTAGGTTTAGGCCAGGGGTGTGTCTGGTGTCAAGGATATGTTGATAGGCTAGTTCCCATCTGCGGAGTTCTGAAGGGGTGGTGGTATTTGGAAAAACTCTAATAGCTCTGACTGTGAAACAGGTGTTGAGGTTGTTTGAATTATGGAAGTTCGCATGAATTGCCACGGGATGGTCTGGGTTGGAAGTATAAACTGTTTGCCTGTGGCCATTCATTCTGTAGGAAAGTTGTTGAGTGGTGAGACCAATGTAAGAGGCAGTGCAGTGGATGCAGGTGAGTTGGTAAATAAGGTGAGTGGTAGCACATGTGGCATGTCCAATTATTGGGAAAGATTCGCCTGTGACAGGATTAGAGTAAGTAGTGGTGGCAGGGTGCATGCTGCAAGTTTTACAGCGGGGTCTGTTACACGGGAAAGATCCCTGTGGAGGTCTAGGGGAGTCGGCAGGTAAATACTTGTGGACCAAGATGTTGTACAGATTGGGCGGTCTGCTGAAGCAAGTGCGGGGAGCAGTGGGTAGGATTTTGGGAAGGAGGAGACGCATTTCAGGGAAGGAACGTAAGAAATCATGCCCACGGCGGAGTATCTGGTTGACAGATTCCAGGCCAGGAAAGAACTGGGTGACAAGTGTTGGACCACGGTCAGCTTTAGGAGGTGCAGAACGAGGATTGTGGGTGATGGCACGGGAAATTTGTTTTTCCACCAGATCATGGGGGTATTGGCGGGAAACAAGGGCTTGGGATAGTTTTTGGGAGTAACTGGAGATTGATTCGTGATCAGAACAGATGCGTCTGCCACGGATTGCAAGGCTGTATGGGAGGGAACGTTTTATGTGGAAGGGGTGACAACTGTCAAAGTGTAGGTATTGTTGTAAATTGGTCGGTTTAATGTGTACTGAGGTATGGAGGGTCCCCTGTCGTAGGGTGATATCTACGTCAAGGAAGGTGATACAGGTGTGGGAATATGACCATGTGAAATTGATGGAGTGATTATCATTTAGTGAGTTGAGGAAGTCTAGGAGGTGGTCCTCCCCGTGGGTCCAGATCATAAATATATCATCTATGTATCTGAACCACACGAGGGGACTGAGGGGGGAATTCTTCAGAAAAATATTTTCCAGACGGCCCAGGAAAAGGTTAGCATAGGACGGGGCCATGCGGGTACCCATGGCAGTGCCGCGTATCTGGTGGTAAATCTGGGAGTTGAAGGAGAAATAGTTTTTGGAGAGGATAAAGTTGGCAAGGGATATGAGAAAGGATGTTCTGGGAAGACTGTTTGGAGGGCGCATATCCAAGAAGTGCTGAAGGGAACTGAGGCCTTCAAGGTGGGGAATATTGGTGTACAAGGAGGTTACGTCAATTGAAACGAGGAGGGAGTCTGGTGGTAGAGGACTGGGGACTTTTGACAGACGTTCCAAAAAATGTGGTGTGTCTTTGATGTAAGATGGAAGGTTCTGCACAAAAGGTTGGAGGTGTTGATCCACCAAGGCTGAAATTCGTTCAGTGGGGGAACCATAGGCCGCAACTATAGGTCGTCCCGGATTGCCAGCCTTGTGTATCTTGGGGAGAAGGTACAAAGTAGGTGTGCGGGGATTTTGAGGGGTGAGAAGGGATAAGGATTGTGAAGAAAGACCTTGTAAGGGGCCTAGGAGGTCCAGGAAGGAGCGAATTTCGAGGCAGATGGAAGAGGTGGGATCTGTGGCATGTGGACGATAGGTGTTGGTATCAGAGAGCTGTTTAAGGGCCTCCGCATCGTAGTCACTGCGGTCCATGACCACGGTGGTGGAGCCCTTGTCTGCTGGAAGGATAATGATATTTTTGTTGTTGGACAGTTCTCTCATGGCCCGGATTTCAGTAGGGTTGAGGTTATTGGAGTTGGGAATAGAGTTGAGGAAAGATTTTGAGGATAAGGTCGATGTGAGGAAGTCTTGGAACAGGAGGAGGGGATGATTTTGGGGAAGTGGAGGAGGGTCAAGTTGGGATGGTGGTTTGAACTGCTCTAAGCTGGACTCAATCTCACCTCGGCAGCTGTCACTCTCCGTTGTGGTAGCAAAGTGATACCGCCAGCGGAGTGTGCGGCAGAAAGCAAGCGAGTCCCGGACCAGAGCAGCATGGTCGAACTTAGGAATAGGCGAGAAGGAAAGTCCCTTGGAGAGGATAGAGAGTTGTGGTTCAGACAAGGACGTGGACGAGAGGTTGACCACTGACCGTTGTGGTGTGTCTACAGGTCGGGCAGTGGCACGAGGGATGGGTGGTAATGGAGGTGGGTGTGGCATATTAAAAATGTGGGCAAGACATGGGACTTTGGCAACCAGGGGAGGAGGTGGTGTGTGCTGCCTATGTGAAGGATGTTGGTAAGGAAGAGACAGGCCTAAAACAAGGTAACTTTTCAATAGATTTGATAGCTTTAGCAGATGTTTTTGTGCACATTTCTGTTGCAACTGTCTGCACTCTGTGAGAATTTGTTTAAGATGTTGAGTTGGGGAGGGATGCATTAGACAAAGAATCTTGTGGAAAGACGAAAGTTGAATCGAATGTTGCTGGGCTTTTAGTAGATATTGCTGGAGAACAATATGGGTGAGAGTAAGCGATTGTGTGAAACGAAAAGCATGGAGAGTTTGGTGGAGTTGTGGGTGGCAACCGGAGACTGGTAGTTTTATTGTCAGGCCATTGGGGGGTAGGTTGAAAGAGAGGCATGATTGAAGGAAAAGTATATGGGAGTGGAGTCTAGTGAGGTGGATGGCATGAAAACGGAATTGTTTCAAGTAATGGTAAATTGGAGACATGATTTTAGAGAAGTTTATGGAAAGAACAACAGCACACCACCAGTTAGGAAGATAATGGTCAGTAGGTCAGAGAGCCACAATGAAGAGGGTGATAAATAAATAGATAAAAATAAATATAAAAATGGGGGGGAGGAATATTTGGAAATTTCAATTTAAGTGGCCACAGGCAGAACAGAAAAATCAATTTTATTATTTAAGCGGTGCCAAAAATCGCCGGAAAAAAAAAAAAAAAAAAAAAAAAAAAAAAAAATATTATAAGAAAAATTATAAAACCAGTAAACAATAAGAAATGTAGTGCTTGGTCACTACACCGACAATAAACTGAGCAGGCAGATAGTGAAAACGGTGAAAAAAAGTGTGTTTACTGAAATGCCGATTTAAAAAAAAAAAAAAAAAGAAGTGAGGTTAGTTAGAACGGCGCCGGCAGTATTGATACTAATACCGGGAAAAGCACAGAATAAGGATAAGAAAATATATATATGTGTATTGTTTAGTAGCCCAACCGGCAACAATACCCGGGAAATGAAACGGAATAAGAATTGAAACACACGCGGTAACCGTAAGAGCGGGAAGAAAAAAAAAAAAAGTGAGGT
This sequence comes from Vandiemenella viatica, assembly GCA_031002005.1. Classification (NCBI taxonomy): domain Eukaryota; kingdom Metazoa; phylum Arthropoda; class Insecta; order Orthoptera; family Morabidae; genus Vandiemenella; species Vandiemenella viatica. The sequence goes on from JARYHS010011408.1 coordinate 125,076,583, forward strand.
TAGTTAGAACGGCGCCGGCAGTATTGATACTAATACCGGGAAAAGCACAGAATAAGGATAAGAAAATATATATATGTGTATTGTTTAGTAGCCCAACCGGCAACAATACCCGGGAAATGAATCGAAATAAGAATTGAAACACACGCGGTAACCGTAAGAGCGGGAAGAAAATAAATATTACGAAAAAAAAAACGCGAAAACTTTTTTACACCTGAGCAAAAGCAGTTAATGTGATACAAAAAGTTACTAATACAACGGAAATACGCATACGTTTAAAAGGCATGTGAATGTTGTGGAAAAATGTACATTAAAACGAAGTTCTAAGGACGGAATACGCAAATACAAGTACACAAAGAGCAAAGATGGAAATAAAAAGACGGAGAACACCGAGATAGGAACAAAAAAGGACAAAACAAGAAGGAAGCCGTAAGGCAACAATTGGATAAAGGAAACAAAGAAACTGCCGCGAGGCAATGAAAATAAGATAGGATAGGGAAAATAAACAGTTACCCGTCACTTACCACAGATGAAGGCAGGAGGGCGAAACACGTAAAAAACAAAAAAAAAGAATTACACAATATTTCGACTTTTCAGTCTTACTCATGTAGGAGGCGAGACATATGGCAGGGGGAAAGATGTGGTCACATCCGAGCCCGCCACATCCAACCCGCCACATGAATGAAGCACAGGCGGAAAACGCGTGGTAGTGGAAGAATTGTCGAGAGGGGGGGGGTGGGGGGGGGGGGAACAGGCTTGACCAGCGATAAAAGTGAAACAAATAAATATAATGTCTGTGTAGCTTAGTTTTCAACAAAGGTTATAAATACATACAAAAAATAAAAAATAAAATAAATAAATAAAGAAGGGGAAAAAAAAAAAATATACATAAAAAAAAAAAATAACCGACTGTAAAATGAATGAGAGATGGCAAGTGACAGGTTTAACGTAGGTTTAGGCCAGGGGTGTGTCTGGTGTCAAGGATATGTTGATTCCTCAACTCTATTCCCAACTCCAATAACCTCAACCCTACTGAAATCCGGGCCATGAGAGAACTGTCCAACAACAAAAATATCATTATCCTTCCAGCAGACAAGGGCTCCACCACCGTGGTCATGGAC